>JADLOZ010000238.1:0-66381 GCA_017562165.1 Ectropis grisescens | reverse complement strand
TGCCTGGTTTCAACGACTTGGTATTCATTCAGACCAAACCAATTTTCCGCGATGGTGAGGTTATTTAAAACAATAATTCCGCCAATAATACCTAGAATAAATAAGAAAATCAATAGCAAAAGCATCCGACCGAGTATCCGACGTATCAGCGAGGGTCTAGTAGGTGGGGTCATGAGTCACGTCCTTTTTATATTTTCGAAAATAGTAGGTTAAATACAAGAGTAGTACAACTGGTGTTTTTTTTCAATGATTGTAGACAAAAAAACTACATCCACAGATGCGACCTCAAAAAGTTAGACCAAAAATCTAACTTTTTTGGGGTCAGCACACCGCAGATGCAGGTTTTATTTTCATTTAGTCGAGTGTTTGTTGGCGGGCGATAGCTGGAAAGAATTTTAGGCTATACAATGCGCTGATCCCAACTAGAATATAAATGACGCGGGCAATGATCGACGTGCTGCCGCCGGTGATCGCTGCGACAAGGTCAAACTCGAAGGCGCCGACCAGCAGCCAATTGATCCCACCGATGATCAATAGGGTCAGTGCGATCCCATCAAATGTTTTTAACATAGGAAACTCCTCTCTAGTTGTCGTCTCCATCAACGTTCATCGTCGGTGATGGTGACATCTTTTTCTTTCTCCCCTTCTTGATTACGCTCATTATAGATATAGACATGGCGAACGATTTTAATCAGCGGGCGAATGGTCAAAAAGACACCGCCGATCAAATAGGCGATCGTTCCGTAAATCGCAGGTAAGCTAGTTAATGAAACGATACTCCCGAAAATATAAAACAAGCCCGTCAAAATATCATTCGTAAGTGAGATCAACATGTAGCGATTTTGAAAGTAGATGCGAAAGCGACTTGCCTTGATGATCACATCTTCTTCTTTTCCCGGATCGAATTGATGTTCACTCCGTTTGATTTTTGGCATAGGTGCCATCACTGCTCCTTTGTTTGTGCTAAGGTTTCAAGACAACTTTGATGTTCTTGTCTTCTTTTTTGTCAAAAATCTCATACGCTTTGGCAGCATCTGCTAAAGGCATCGTGTGGGTGATGATCTGTGACGGGTCAAACAAACCATCGGCAATCATATCATAAATTTTTGGCATCAAATGGATCACAGGTGCTTGCCCGTGTTTGACATCAATGTTGCGCATAAAGAATTCTTGCAATGGATAAGAAGAAGCTGGTGTCATGTAAACGCCAGTGATTTGGACGGTACCAAATTTTTTGACTGCCTTTGCGGCCATCTGGATCGGTGAGATCGTGCCGCTTTGCAAGCTGACTAGGTTTTTGGCTTTTTCTTTGACGGGTTCTAAACCATCCATCCCAACACAGTCGATGATTACATCAGCGCCACCTTTGGTCAGCTCATACAGTTCATCAGCACTAGTAGCCAAATCATCCAATTGGAATGTTTCGACTTGATTGTAGCTGCTGGCTTTTTCTAAGCGATGAGCAACAGGATCCACGGCAATCACCCGCTTAGCGCCTGCCATCACGGCAAATTTTTGGGCAAACAACCCAACTGGGCCTGAGCCTAAGACGATCACGGTATCATCCTTTTTGACGCCAGCGTTTTGGACACTCCAATACGCTGTAGGTAAGATGTCAGATAAAAACAATACTTTTTCGTCAGGGATCGTTGATTCAGGTACGATAAACGAGGTGAAATCTGCGAAAGGTACGCGCAAGAATTCGGCTTGACCGCCCCAGTGGTTGCCGTTCATTTTTCCAAAACCGAATAAGCCGCCATACAATGTATCTCCTGAAGAATTGTCGCATTGGCTTTCCATTTCATTTTGACAAAAGTGGCAATGGCCGCAACCGATATTGAAAGGGATGACGACGCGGTCGCCTTTTTTTAGTTTCTGTACTTGACTGCCAACTTCTTCGACAATACCCATTGGTTCGTGACCAACGACATAGCCTTCTTCCAAAACAGAGCCGCCATGGTGGTAAAGGTGGAGATCAGAGCCGCAGATTGCGGTTGCGGTGATTCGGATGATCGCATCCGTCGGTTCTAAAATCGTTGGATCTTCTACACGGCGAACGTCCATTTTTTGATTTCCTTGCCAGGTTACTGCTTGCATCATTTTTCCTCCTTGTTTGTTCAGATAAGTTCGGACAATCACTAATTTTTTCAACAACATGTTTTTACTTTTTAGTAACAGATAATTTAATTCTGCAAGGATTTTAACGATTTGACAACGAAAACGCTCAAAACGGTTGATTTGTTTTTTCTTCATCAATGGTTTAAAAAAAGAAAAACAGATGATTTGCTAAAAAAGTGAAAGCGTGACACTATTAAAGTGAAGCATGCATGCGTTACGAGTATCTAACGGAACCTGCATCAACCAGTGACAAGAAATGAGGAGGGATGATCATGGATCTAACGATTCGAGGAAAAGCTTCCTGCACCAATTGCAATGAAAACTTTGATGGGAAGCTGGTCGTTCATTTACAAGAAGACAGCGAGGGGCAATTAACCATGGTACCACCGTTGGAAACGAATGAATTGGCAGAAGATGAAATCGCTATTCATTATGCTTACGGGGAAGTGAAGGAAGCCATCGAAGGAACCTTCGTATGTCCAAACTGTCAGACTGAAAATGAGGTTCGGATTGAAATTCCGACCGAGCTATTAGATGGCTCAATGAATTAAATGAATAATCAAATTGAAAAAGCTCTCTGTTCCTTGAACAGGGAGCTTTCGTTACCTATTGGTCATTGTTTTGTTTTGTACCATCAATGATTTGGACATTGAAGTCTCGTAAGATGTCGAGTCCTTGTGACTCGTGGTTTTTACCAGCGACTAATGTTTTATTGATGGTAAATCAGCGTCAGGAAAGGCGCTTTGGATCTCGATCGTATTGGAAAGGACACAGATGTTGGTTTCAACACCGGTGATTTCGATTTTCTTTTCTTCTTCAGGTTCAAATAGATTTTTCTTAATGTCGATCAAGACCTCAGGTGGAATACTGTAATAGTATTTCTTGACGACTTTTTCATTTTCGAGAGACTTAAGTTCTGGGATCAGCTGCAGGGCATCGGCTTCTTCATCAGGCGTTCCTTTGACTTCGATTGGAATGTCGCGGGTGTGTAAGATGTACTCCCCATCCACCCGCGCTTGTTCTAGACGCTTGGCGATTCGTTTGACGAGAGCGGCGCCATCTGGTACATACGCTTCGTTCTCTTCATCGAGAATTTGGTTTTGCATATCGACAATGACTAGCATGTGGTTACTCCCTTTCTATAAACATCGTTTTTCAATGGTCTGACATGAGGTTGAAAATAGGTGCTATTTCTATGATGCCCCACTTTTTTTATATTTTCAAAGAAAACGCTCTTCTTGTCGAGAAACGGTAAAAACGTTATTTTTTTATTCGAATAACGATGCTTTTTGTTTGCTGAAAAGAAGAAGTAGTGATAGCTTTTAAATAGTACATTAAAAATAAATGAAAGTAGGTTAGGTTAAATGAGAAAGTTATTTTATATGGGGACTTTGCTTTTTTCAGTTGGTGTACTGGCGTCAGGATGCGGCAACAGTGAAACCGCTGATTCCTCGGGGAATGAGTTAGCAGATGGCAAAACGACGTTGGACTTTTGGTCCTTCTGGGGGTCTGGTGCAAGACAAGAAGTAATTGAAGAAATTATTGATGATTTTAATGCGTCACAAGATAAAATCGAGGTCAAATACAGCTATCAGCCTTGGGGCGATATTTGGACAAAATCACTGTCGTCGATCACTGCTGGCAATCCGCCTGATGTTATTGTACAAGATATCAATTCTGTTGCTCAGCGGGCAGAAGCGCAGCAAGCAACAAATTTAAGCGAGTATATCGAAGAGGCTTTTCTGATGAATTTTATCCGCAATTATGGGATACGGTGGAGTATGAAGGGGATGCGTATGCTGTTCCTTTCAATACAGATACGCAAGTGATTTTCTACAACAAGACACTCTTTAAAGAGGCAGGTATCAGTGAAGAGCAACTGCCCCAAACGTGGGAGGAGTTAGAAACAGTTGCTCGTAAATTAGATGTCAAAAACGGTGATGACTTTGAGCGGATCGGCTTTTACCCATTGTGGAATTTAGGCGCCGATGTGTGGGCGTTGAATGCCGACGATGGCGTCAGCTGGTTTGACAAGGATGAGAACGTCAAAATCGATACAGACAACAAAGTGGAAGCGTTGGAATGGATCTTAGACTGGCAAGAGTATTATGGTCAAGATACCATCAATCGCTTAGAAGCTGAATTTGGTTCAGGTGTTGCCGATCCATTCATTTCTGGATTAGTGGCGATGCGTGCGCAAAACATCAACTATTACTCAAGTTTGGCGGAAAATGCACCGGATGACTTTGAATTTGGGGTCATTCAAATTCCTGAAAAAGAAAGTGGTTCTGGTCACTGGTCATGGGGCGGCGGGTTCGTCCTAGAAGTGCCATACGGTGCCAAAGATCCTGAAGCGTCCTATGAGTTTATCAAATACTTGTCGACACCAGAAGTTCAAGAGAAATTTGGTGAGAAGAGCTTTGATATCATGGCGAATCGGACAGCCAACGAAAACTTGGTCAATAACGACAATCTAGATGAAAACGGCCAAATGATCTACCAAATGGCAGATGAAAACTTTGCCAATACGGTGATCACACCTGTACCATTGACAGCTCCTGATTTCAGCAGTCTTGTCAATGAACAGATCGACCAAATCATGCTGGGCAGCAAAACACCGGCTGAAGGGTTGGCAGATGCGCAAAAAGCGGTCGAAGATCTCGTTGAGCAAAACAAATAAATTTCAAAACGAGCGTTTTTAAAAAAGAAGGAAAGTCCAGTCGGTTAGCGGACTGGACTTTGCTTTCTGCTTTGCGAAGCGGACATGTTTTCTTGAATAAACAATGAGTAAAAATAGAATGGAGTGGAAGGAATGCCAAAGAAGCGTTCAAAAAGTAAACGGCAAGAAGCTCTTTGGGGCTACTTCTTCGTAGCACCATTTTTGCTTGGGTTCGTGATGTTTATGTTGGGGCCCATGCTGTTTTCCTTCGTAGGAAGCTTTACCGATTACAATCTGACTTCGAAAATGAATTTTATCGGCTTTAAGAACTTTACCCGCATGTTCACGCAAGATACCCTGTTTTGGAAATCTCTTTATAACACGGCGTATTTTGTACTCTTCAATGTTCCCTTAACCACGTTATTCAGTGTTTTCTAGCCACTTTACTGAATCAAAAAATCCGCGGAATCAGTTTTTTCCGAACGACCTTTTACTTGCCAGCGATCCTTTCAGGGGTTGCCGTCTACGTCTTATGGATGCAATTATTATCTCCTTCCGCAGGATTGATCAATACCTTCTTGAGCTGGTTCAATATCAAGGGTCCGGCATGGCTGTTTGATCCAGAATGGACGAAACCAGCGTTGATTTTGATGAAGATTTGGAGTTCAGGGGGCGCGATGCTCTTGTATCTAGCTACTTTGCAAAATATTTCGCCGACGCTGTACGAATCGGCTGAGATCGATGGAGCGGGGGTTTGGGCGAAATTCAAAAATATTACGATTCCTTTGATCACGCCGATCATCTTCTATGATGTGATTACTTCAACGATCGGTTCTTTTCAAATTTTCCAAGAAGCATACGTGATGACCAAAAATGGTACCGGCGGTCCGGCGAATTCGTTGCTATTCTATAATTTGCATATGTGGAACAAAGCATTTGTTGCCTTTGATATGGGTTATGCGATGGCCATGTCGATGATCTTGTTCTTGATCGTCTTAGTCTTGACCTTTATCAATCTCAAGCTGGCACCACGCTGGGTTCACTATACCGGAGGTGGCAGCTAATGGAAATGACGACAAAAACGCGAAGCAAATCAAGCCAACAGCGAGTCAAGAAAATCATCAGCTATGTGGTGATGTCGATCATCGGGATCGTGCTGCTGATTCCGTTGCTGTGGATGGTCTTTACGTCATTGAAACCGATGGAGGAGATCGTGCGTTACCCGCCGACCTTTTTCCCAGAAGAAATCAATCTTGGCAATTATTTGGAGACCATCAACGCCTTTCCTTTTTGGCAGTATGCAAAAAATACGTTATTCATTACCGTCTTAGTGGTCTTCGGGAATGTCTTATCAAATTCCTTCATTGCTTATGGGTTTGCAAAATTGGCCTTTCCAGGAAAAAATCTGATCTTTGCCCTCGTCTTATCTACGATGATGATTCCTGGCTTTGTGACGATGATCCCGCAGTATGTCTTGTTTTCCAAAATCGGCTGGGTCGGCACCTATCTGCCGCTGATCGTTCCAGCGTTTTTCGGCAACGCCTTTAACATTTTCTTGATGCGGCAGTTTTACTTGTCCGTCAACAATGAATTGATTGAAGCCGCTAAGATCGATGGCGCCAATCATCTTTATATTTGGAGCCATCTAATGATCCCATTGACGAAACCCGCACTGATCACGATTGCCATCAACTCCTTCAATGGGGCGTGGAATGATTTCTTAGGCCCGTTACTGTATATTCAAAACCAAGAAAAGTACACGCTGCAGATTGGCCTGCAAGTCTTCCAAAACCAATCAACGACCCAGTGGAACTACTTGATGGCAGGAGCAACGCTTGTGTTATTACCGACGATCTTGCTGTTCTTCCTCGCTCAACGCTACTTTATTGAAGGAATGGATCTGACGGGAGGTTCCAAAGGATGAGAACAAAAGTCACGCCGCAACGCTTGAACCAAGCGCTGTTGACTGGCATCAATTGGCTTCCGCATTTACTGGTTTTACAAGGCATGTGGCTGTTGTATTCCTTGCCTTTGATTACCAGTACCACCGCTAGTCGAGCATTGATCGAGACGTTGATGGAACTGCGGAACGATGGCTTGGAAGCAAGTAGCAAAGCTCGTTTTCAGCAGGTGTTTCATCAACAGTGGGCAACGAGAAAAGGGCAAGATCGTTTGCTCAGTCTATTCTTCCTGCTGCTTTTAGTGGACAGCTTTGTCTTTCGCCGTCTGCAGCACCCGCTGTTTCAGATCGCTAGTTACGCGTTAGCGCTCACCTTTGGCTTGTTTTGCTTGGTCTTACTTTATCAAACGAGGCTGCTTCACACCTATCCGCAGCAGCCCATCTCATTGTTTTATAGTTTTTATCAGTTTGCGCGTTCACCAAAACGAGTACTGGCGCATCTTTTAGTAACGGTGACGCTTGTCTTGACCTTTTTGCTGTTTGGTCCAGTCTACTTGTTGGTCTTAGGAATCAGCACCTTGTATTTGGTCAATGTCGTGCTCTGTGACCAAGCGCTCAAATAGAAAACAAATGGGTATCCCGAAACTTCCTAAGTGAAAAGCTAAGGAGTTCCGCTTTTTTTGTGAAAAGAAGGTTGACAGGGCCAAAATTATGCCTATGCTGAATGTAAATTTAGTAAACAGTAAACAGATGAGGTGCAGCTATGGCAAGTATGAGAGATATCGCGAAATTAGCCGGGGTGTCGGTAGCAAGTGTTTCTAGAATCCTTAACAATGATGAAACCTTCAGTATCAATGAACACACGCGTCAACGAGTCATTGAGATCGCCAACCAAATGAATTATTCAAAAGAAAAAAATCAACCCCATTCCCGTGAAGTCGGCGACCAAAACACGATTGCCATCATTACCCGCCACGATCGAGAGTCGGAAAGAAACGATCCGTATTTTATGATGATCCGCAATGGGATCGAAAAAGAAGCGGCGAAGTGGCGCTTAAAAACGATTCGGGCCTTTTCCATGCGGGAGCCTCAAAAAGATTTGGCACAATTGGCGAAGTATGGCGCAGTCATTATTATTGGAGAGATGACCAGCGATGCTTTGGCAGAGATCAGTCAGCAAAATGCCAATATTATCCTGGTGGATAATTATAGTGAAGCACCCAGCTACGATTGCATCCAAACCGATTTTGCCCAAAAGACTCACCAGATCCTCACGTTGTTAAAAGAGAAGGGCCATGAGAATATTGCCTTTGTGGGCGGTGTTGCCAGCCGAGTGACGATTTCTGGCGAAGTCGTTTACGATGAACAAGAGATTCGAGCAGAAAACTACCGCCAATGGATGCTGCTCAATAAATTGGAAAAGTTCACAACCGTGCTGCAGGGGAAATGGTCACCAGAGACTGGTTTGCATTTTGGTCAGCAGATCGCGCAAATGAATCCTCGACCCACAGCGATCGTCGTTGCCAGCGATCCTATGGCTGTCGGGGTTTACAAGGCACTCACTGAAGCGGGGCTATCGATTCCTAAAGATGTGTCAGTCGTTAGTTTTGATGATATCGAAATGGCGCAATTTATGACGCCCGCACTGTCTTCCGTCAAGATGAAAGCTGAAGAGATGGGGCAGATGAGTGTCGAATTAGCGAAAAATAAAATCCTTGGGATGCGGACGATGCCTGTTCGCGTCGTTTGTGGCAGTGAATTGATCATTAGAGAATCGATTGCCGAAAAAGATCAGTGACGTCTGATCTTTTTTATTTTTAGGGTTGTGTAAACATTAACTAAACAACTATACTGATTGTAGTAAACGTTTACAGTTAAAAATAAAGGAGAAAACGAAATGAAGTTTATTGATAAATTAGCCGAAAAGATGGTGCCTTTTGCTCAGATCATTGCCAACAACAAATACTTGTTAAGTCTTCGTGATGGGTTTATGGTCGCTTTTCCTGCAACAATGTTTGCGTCAATTATGATTATTATTCAAAATCTGCCTGCTACTTTCGGACTCTCGGAAAAACTTCCAGAGGGATTCATCACGTTTCTAAACGACTTTTTTGGTCCTATCGGAAATGCAACCATGAGTATCACCGCTATTTTCGTTGTTTTTGGGATCGGCTATCAGTTGGCTGGCAAGTATGGACAAGCCAAATTATTTGCGGGTGCCATCTCACTGTCTTCGTTTTTGATGCTGCTGCCTTTTGACTCATCCGAAGAGTTAGGTACAGTGATCCCCTTGTCGAAATTAGGGGCTGAGGGAATGTTTGTTGGAATCATCACGGCCATTATCGCTACGCAGATCTATTGCAAAATCAGTGCGGCTGGGCTGACGATCAAAATGCCAGATTCGGTTCCGCCAATGATCGCAGAATCATTTGTCGCCATCATTCCTGGTGCGGCACCGTTGTTCCTTTTCAATTTGATCCGCTACTTGTTCACCTTTACTTCATGGGGCAATGCCGTTGATTTCGTTTATGAGATTTTGCAAAAACCATTGATGGGCTTAGGCGGTACGTTGCCAGCAGTACTGATCGCCGTCTTGTTCACCCAATTCTTCTGGTGGTTTGGGATTCACGGGACACTAGTGGTCAATGCGGTGATCGATCCAATCATGAATGCGTTAGCGATTGAAAACTATGAAGCTTACAAAGCAGGGGCTGAACAATTGCCCCATATCATTAACACTACGTTTATGGGCGTGTTCGTCAATCAAGGAATGCAGCTGGGGATCTCGATTACAATGGCCTTCTTTATCGCTCGTTCGATTCGGATGAAAAAATTAATGAAGACGGTGATCGCGCCATCTGTTTTCAACGTATCTGAACCGATGACCTTTGGTTTACCGATCGTCTTGAACCCGATCGCTTTTGTCCCATGGATCTTAGCGCCATTAGCCAGTACGACGATCTCTTACTTTGCGATCGCCGCAGGCTTGGTGCCACGACCAATTGGAGCAATGGTGGTTTGGACGACCCCTGTTTTCTTATCTGGTTGGTTAGGCACGGGTTCTGTTGCCGGCGCAATCTTACAGTTAGTGACGGTTGCCGTAATGACCTTGATTTGGGTGCCATTCTTGATCGTAATGGATCGCGGGTACTTGAAAGAAGAAAAAGCAGAAGCGGCATTAAATGAACAAGCGGCATCTGAGACGATCAATCAAAGGGTAGAAGAAAGATAAGCCCAGAAACGTAAAGGAATGCAATACGCGCATCCTTTAGAAAGGAATTTGTGATGAGAACCGATACATTGTCTTGCAGTTATCAAATGAATACCACACCTACGGACTTTTCCCGTGTGTTATTGGCGGAACAAGAGAAATTCTTTCTAGCCAAACAAGCCCAAGAACCGTTCGGGGAAGGCTGCCGTATTGAAACGATGATTCAAACCAAAACCGCTCCGCGGTTGGTACCAGCCGTCATGACGGTCAAAAAAATTGCCGCGGATGAGCTGTGGCTTCGTACGACCCATGAAGAAGGAGTGATCGATCAACGGTACAGTTTTGCTCCAGGACGAAAAGGGAAGCTGCAAGTCACGTATTCGGAACAAAGCCGTTTTGAGCAGCAGAAAACAACCTACAGTTTTATGCTGGCGGCGCTGTTTTACAAATTCTTTTTCAATCGTGGTGTCAAAAAACGCTTGCGTTATCTTGAAGCAGCTTGTCAACGAGCAGGGACAAATGAAAAAAATGGGGAAAATTGAGGATAGCAATGATAGAAATAAAGAACGAACAACTCTTTCACTTATACAATGAAAAAATCAGTTATATCATAAATGTGTTACCAAATCAGCAACTGGGTCATGTCTATTTTGGGCCATCTCTAGGCACACTGGCGCCATTTGATCAAGCGTACCTTGAGAAAAAAGAGAATAAATCGGCAGGAACCGTCAAATTTTTTGAAGCAGACAATCTTTTTACCTTGGCGGACCGTTTTCAAGAATTGCCAACATATGGGACTTCTGATTTTCGAGAAGGTGCAGTGTCGGTTTTTGAGGAAGAAACCCCACTTTATGTTGATTTTAAACTTGTGGCTTTTCACTGTTTTGAGGGCAAAGAACGAAAGCTGGCGCAACCAGCCAGCTTCGCGGCTGCCGATGAAAGCCAAAGCATCGTCTTTGAATTAGTAGATCAAGAGCGGCAGCTGGAACTGGCGATCACCTATACGATCTTCAAAGGATCAGGTACCATCACGCGGCAGCAAACACTGACCAATACGGGGAGCAAGCCTAGAACCATTCAGCGCTTTTTGAGTGGTGTCTTGGAGCTGAAAAATCGCGATTTTGAACTGCTGCATCTGTCAGGCGCCTGGCTGAAAGAACGACATATCAAGACGGTTCCTTTGACCCAAGGGACGATCAGTGTCGGCTCGTTAAAAGGAGCGTCTGGTCATCAGCACAATCCTTTTGTTGCCTTAAAAGAACAGCAAGCCACCAATGACACTGGTCACGTCTACGGTGCCAACCTGATTTATTCTGGTAACTTTTTGGCGCAAGCAGAAATGGATGAATGGGACAACGTTCGATTGATGTTGGGGATACATCCTGAACATTTCAGCTGGCAGCTTTCACAAGGAGAAACCTTTGAAGCGCCGGAATGTCTCTTCACCTTCACCGCTGCTGGTCTGAATGGTTTGAGTCAAGAATCCGCCCAATTTATCGAAAAGCATGTGATTGCCCCTTATTGGCAAAAGCGGCAGCGGCCGATTGTCTTTAATAACTGGGAAGCGACTTATTTTGATTTTAATGAAGAGAAGTTGTTGACCTTAGCCCAAGAAAGCAAGGCGTTAGGGATGGAGTGCTTTGTGCTGGATGATGGTTGGTTTGGAAAACGTAACAACGACCGCAGTTCATTAGGCGATTGGGTGGCGGACCCTGCCAAATTTCCAAAAGGAATCGGTTCTTTTGCTGAGAAAATTCATGCCATGCAGCTGCAACTGGGGATTTGGTTTGAACCGGAAATGGTTTCGCCAGATAGTCAGTTGTACCAAGAGCATCCTGAGTGGGTAGTCAAGCATCCTTATGAGCGGATCTCTGTGGGGCGCGGACAATACGTGTTGGATTTTGCCAATCCAGCAGTGGTCGAGGCAATTTTCGAAGCGATGCAAAAAGTGATCCTTGAAACCAAACTGGATTACATCAAATGGGATATGAACCGTAATATCACGGAAGCTTACTCTCCTTACTTAGCGGAACAGGGAATTTCTCAGACGGAGTTTTATCATCGTTATATTTTAGGCTCTTTATCGCTTATATGAAAAAATCTTAGCGGCGTTTCCGACCCTTTTGATTGAAGGCTGTGCTGGCGGCGGGGGCAGATACGATTTGGGGATCTTGTTTTACAGTCCGCAGATTTGGCCTAGTGATGATAGTGATGCAGTGGAACGTTTAGCCATCCAAAGCGGAACGTTGCTAGGGTATCCGTTGTCCTCCTTCAGCAATCACGTGTCGGCGGTACCAAACCACCAAGTCGGTCGGGCAACGTCTTTAGACTTTCGGCAAACCGTCGCAATGTTTGGGCCATTGGGGTATGAACTCGATCTCTTTCATTTGTCTGACGCTGAAAAGCAGGCAATCAAATCCCAAATCGTCTTTTATAAAAAGCAGCGGCAATTGCTGACCTTTGGCACTTTTTATCAGCTGCAGCAGTTGGACCATGCCAATGAAAAAACTTGGGCGGTGTATGATCCGCAAAACAAAGAAGCATTGGTTGCTTTCTTTCGCGTGTTGGCACAAGCCAATCCGACGGCGGAAGACTTTTTGCCCGCAGCCTTTCTCGATGGCCAACAGGTGTATCAGGTCAATGGCGAACCCGTCTCTGGTCAGCTGTTAAGGCAATTAGGGTTGCGCAAACCCTATCAGTTTAATGCCGTCAACCATGGAACGGCGCAAGTCACTGGCGATTTTCAATCATTTGTCTACCATTTACAAGCCAAAAAAGGAGTAGAATGATGAGCAATCAATTGTTTGATCAGCAGTTTATGCATGGTGGGGATTACAACCCCGATCAATGGCTGGCTTATCCAGAAATCTTGCAAAAGGATCTTGCTTATATGCAGCAAGCCCATGTCAACACCGTCACATTAGGGGTGTTTGCTTGGAGTGCCTTAGAGCCGCAAGAAGGCGTTTATCAGTTTGACTGGTTGGATCGTGTGTTCGATCAGATCCATAGTATCGGCGGCAAAGTCATTTTGGCCACTCCTAGCGGTGGACGTCCTCAATGGCTGAGCCAAAAGTATCCCGAAGTCAATCGGACAAACGCTCAAGGGCAAAAACATACCCATGGGTTTCGCCACAATCACTGTTACTCTTCACCGATCTATCGGGAAAAGGTGACACAAATCAATCAGCAGTTGGCAAAACGTTACGGCAAGCATCCAGCATTAGCCATGTGGCATATCTCCAATGAGTACTCTGGGGAATGCTTTTGCTCCTATTGTCAAGAAAACTGGCGCAGTTGGCTGCAAAAGAAATATGGTGATTTAGCCACGTTGAATCATGCCTGGTGGACTTCTTTTTGGAGTGGTACGTACTCCGATTGGTCGCAGGTTTTACCGCCTTCGCCTCTAGGAGAACACAAAGTGCATGGCATGGATCTTGATTGGAAACGATTTGTCACAGATAGGACGATCGATTTTTATTTGCATGAATGTGCGCCGATCCGTCAACTGACACCGGACATTCCTGTGACGACGAATTTTATGGCGGAAGGACATGCTACCCAAGATTTTATTCCTTTAGAAGGCATTGACTACAGCAAGTTTGCTCGTCACGTGGATATCGTTAGCTGGGATAGTTACCCTGATTGGAACAACAACTTTGAATCCTTGGCAGCGACAGCGATGAAATCCGCCTATGTGCATGACCAGTACTGGTCATTGAAGAAACAGCCCTTTTTAGTGATGGAATGCACGCCGAGTTTTGTTAACTGGCATTCCTTTAATAAAGCGAAAAAGCCTGGTGTCCATCAGTTGAGTGCTATGCAGCAGATCGCTCACGGCTCAGATAGTACCCTGTATTTTCAATGGCGCCAATCCCGCGGCAATTCAGAAAAATTCCATGGAGCAGTCGTGGGACATGATGATTCCACGGAGAATCGGGTCTTCAAAGAAGTTGCGGCTTACGGCAAGCGCTTGGAAAAAATCAAAGAGATTCAAGGAACCACCAGAAAAAAAGCAGTGGCGATCCTTTTTGACTGGGAAAGCAACTGGGCATTGAAGCGAGGCGGCGGGTTTGGTCGACCAACCAGACGGTATCCGCAAACGTTGCAGGAGCATTATCGTTATTTCTGGGAACAAGACATCGCTGTCGATATTTTGACCCCAGAGCAAGATTTTTCTGACTATCGGTTGGTGATCGCTCCAATGCTTTACTTGATGACATCAGAGACGATGGCAAAACTTTGCCAGTATACACAAACCTGGTGGTACCTTGATTTCCAGTTACTTTAGCGGCATGGTCAATGAAACCGACCTGTTGTATCTGGGGGGCTTGCCACAGCCGTTGCGAGGGTTATTAGGCATCAACGTGCTGGAGCTGAAACTCTTTTTGACACTGAACACAATCAGTTGGTTTTTCAAGGACAGCCCTTTGAAACACGGGACTATTCTGCAATCATCGAAGCCGAAACAGCGGAGGTACTAGGGGAGTATCAAGCGGATTTTTACCAAGGAACACCTGCGATTACCAAAAATGCCTTTGGTGCCGGCACCGCCTATTATCTGGCGGCTCGCACCAACTATGACTTTTTCGAACAGTTTTATGCCTCTTTGGTCCGTGAGCTGTCCTTGGCAGAGGAAAGGATCGCGCATGCCAATCCTGCAGTCTCGATCCAAGGCAGGACCAGTCCAGAACGATCGTATTTTTCATCATGAACTTTTCTGAGAAAGAGCAGACACTACACTTGATCAAAGAAGTCGTTGATTTAGAGACCAATCAAGCAGTTCCTCCAACAGTAACCTTGGCGCCGTATGAAGTGCGAGTGGTTTATTTTAACAATTAACTGACCATTGGAAAAAACGTCCCTTTCGACAAACACAGAAAGGGACGTTTTTTTGATGAATGGTTTATCAGAAATCATTCGGGATCAGATGCTTGGTGCTTTTTCATCCATTGAGGCAATGCGGCACTGATTTGTGTCGGCAACACGACATAGTGCTCTTTTGCCAAGTCTTCGCCAATCAGGCTATGGAGATAGACAGCCGCGTGGATCGTTTCCTCTGTTTTTTCAAACTGTGCCAAAAAGCTGGTGATCATGCCTGCCAGCGTATCCCCCATGCCGCCGGTCGCCATTGCGGGTGTTCCTAGGGGATTTTGGGCGATGCTGCTACCGTAAATTTGCGTGCGATGGCTTTTTAAGACCACCAGACTTCCGAGTTTTTGTTGGGCTTGTTGATTGTTTTCTTCGGTCTGATCGGCAATTGCCAGTCCGCTGAGCCGTTGCCATTCCATCTGATGCGGCGTGAAGACGACTTGTTCAGGAAAGGGGATGATCAGCGGATATTTGGCAGCCAAATTGATCGCCGAACCATCGATCACCAACCATTGGTGTTCTTTTTGGGCAGAAACGATCCGCTGCAGCAGATCAAAATTGCTTTTTCCTTCGCCTAATCCGGGACCAATCAGTAGGACGTCCGCCGATTCGGTGACCGTATCGATCAGTTCTGTTTGCTGCCAATCGACAAACATCGCTTCAGGCAAGCGGGCGTGCAGGGCGGTTCGGTTGACGCCATCGGAGATCACGGTGGTCAAACCAGTTCCCCCATATACACAGGCTTGCGCCGCCATTAAGATCGCCCCACCGAATTGGCGGTTGCCCCCTACTAAAACGGCCCGGCCAAAGGTACCTTTGTGGCTTTTTGTCGGGCGCTGTTGGATCACTTTGGATAAAATCGCAGAATCAAGTTGCTCCATGCAATGACTCCTTTCGTTAATCAAAATCGAGTTATATTTATTATACCTGTTTCCTAGAAATTTCATAGAAAAGACCCATGGAAAAAGGCGCAATTTTTTTTCCTTTTTTGGTTTAAGAGTGTTATCATAAATAGCGAGAACAGAAATGGAGGGAACACTATGACAATCGATTGGAAAAAAGAGGTCGAAGCCCGCAAAGACGATTTGCTGAACGACTTGATTGATCTATTGAAAGTGAAAAGTGAAAGAGAAGATGATAAAGTGACTGCGGACGCGCCATTTGGTCCTGGACCTCGTGATGCGTTGCTACACATGCTAGCTTATGGCGAACGTGATGGCTTCACAGTCAAAAACGTCGATAATTACGCTGGTCACATCGAATTTGGTGAAGGAGACGAAACATTAGGGATCTTCGGTCACATGGATGTTGTTCCTGCAGGTGACGGCTGGTCAACCGATCCTTATGATCCAGTCATCAATGACAACAAAATCTATGCTCGTGGTTCTTCTGATGATAAAGGTCCTTCAATGGCCGCCTATTATGGGATGAAAATCATTAAAGAATTGGGCTTGCCATTATCGAAAAAAATCCGTTTTGTCGTTGGTTCTGATGAAGAAAGCGGCTGGGCAGATATGGATTACTACTTTGAGCATGAAGAAAAGCCTGATTTTGGCTTCTCGCCAGATGCCAATTTCCCAATCATCAATGGAGAAAAAGGAAATGTGACATTAGGGATCCATTTCCAAGGCAACAATGAAGGAGACTTCACGCTACAAAGTTTCACTGCTGGCTTGCGAGAAAATATGGTACCAGGAACGGCAACAGCAAGCTTCATTGCTCCATCAACAGAAGAAGCATTAGCGATCGAAAAAGCCTTTTTCGATTACGTTGAAGCCAATCCAGTGACGGGCACGATTGAAACAGAAAATGAACAAGTGACGATCGAATTAGTCGGTAAAGGTGCTCATGGTGCCAGCCCACAATCAGGAATCAATGCAGGGACCTTCTTAGCAGTCTTCTTAGATAACTATGCCTTTGGCGGCGGCGCAAAACAATTCATCCATGCAGCAGCAGCCTATGTCCATGAAGATTTCTACGGTGAAAAATTAGGTGTGGCGTACGAAGACGAAAAAATGGGTAAATTGACTATGAATGCTGGCTTGTTTGCTTTTAAAGCGAACCAAGCAGGAACGCAAGCAGACAACTTTATCGCATTGAACTTCCGTTATCCTAAAGGGGTAACTGCGGAAGGACTTGAAATCGGTGTGGAACGCACCGTCGGTATGGAAGGGGCAACCGTTACTCGCAATGACCGCAACATGGAACCTCACTACGTGCCAGCAGATGATCCATTGGTAGAAACTTTGTTGGCGGTTTATGAAGAACATACCGGCGAAAAAGGCTTTGAACAAATCATCGGCGGCGGCACATACGGCCGTCTATTGAAACGCGGCGTTGCCTATGGCGCAATGTTCCCAGGCTATGTCGATACCATGCACCAAGCCAATGAATTCATGAGCTTGGATGACCTATTCAACGCAGCGGTGATCTATGCAGATGCTATCTACCGTTTGGCGAAATAAAGAGACATTGATACCGTCTATTCTTTTTTTAGCTGAGTCGATTTATTGATACTTAGATGAATAGAGGCAATAAAGGAATAGCAGTACGACTGATTGTTTCAATCATTGTCGTACTGTTATTTTATCACTTTAGAAAATAAATATTTTATTTTCGTTGGGTTATTTTATTATTGACATCAAATCATCCGAATGATTTACTTTTTGTAAGGAGTTGAAAAGTGATGCCTGATTTGGTGAAATTTATTTTGGTTATTCTGGCGATTTGGGTGGTTTATCAAATATTTACGACGGTTTTATTTACCCTTTCCCAAAAAGCAGTTGCCAAACGAATCAAAAGCGGGAAGATGTCTGATCAGCAATTGGCGAATTTGTACCACGCTGTAGCACGAGCAAATCAAGGAAGCAATTTCCAAGCGATTTTCTCTTATGGGCTCTTTTACCGCAGCCATGCAAAGCAAAGTGATGCGGTTTATGAACTGTATCGCGCGGAAATGGCGAAAAGAAATCTGTTGTAACCAACTGTGAAGCAACTGTTTTCGAGAATATTGCTCGAAGTAGCAAAAAAGCCTAGGTCCTGTACAACAAGTGCAGAACCTAGGCTTTTTGGGTATTTACTGGGCAGCAAGCTGTGACAGATAAACACAGCTCTTTGCTTCAGCTATTTCTTGTCTTTGTTGCTTTTTTGATCCATACTGGCACCGATCGCTACACCTAGTGCGATGCCTAAACCCATGCCTAAAGCCAGGTTGTCAAAAAACAGCATCCCAAATGCAGCACCTAAGGCCATTCCGACACCGATCCCCAATCCCATATTGTTAGAAGCGGCTTCCTTTTCTTCAGACGTTTGCGGCGGTTTTTTCGTCATTGTGAAAAACCCCTTTCTTTTTAGTATAGAGGGGTTTCGTTTTGATGACAAACATTCGAACTGCTGCTCAGTGATTTTCATGAGGAGAGAGCAGCCGCTTGGTACAGTAATCGGGGGAACCATTGGTCTATCTTCCGCCGGGCAAATAGTTACGCTCGGGGTTGTAGCGGCGAATGATCTTATTTTCAGCAAGTACGTGCTCATAATAATAAACAGGCGCATCCTTAGTCTCTAGTCGAAAAACAAAGACGAGCGGAACCTTTAAGACGGAATAGCGCGCGGGGATCGCAATATATGATTTTTGATTGCGCTCCATCGTCAATGCGAATTCATCAAACAAAAGCGCCACTGGTGTGGGAAAGTTTACCAATTCATAATAGTGTTTTTCAAATGCATAGGTTTCTTGTTTTGCATAAGCGATTTTTGCAGCTGGCATACGCATTCACCTCACTTGAATTATACGAACGTTTGTTCCGTTTGTAAAGTGGAAAATCGCCAGACGAGGAAAAAGGGGGTGCGTTCTCTATGAAAAAGATGTTTTGCTAACAAGAAATTTGCTACACTAGAGGAAAGAAGGAATCAAAAAGGAGCAGATACCATGGATTATGAACGCTTTGCACGATTACAGGCACGCTTTACCGATGAAAAACTGCTGACCAATGAAGGGTTCTATCGGTTGCGCTTGTCAGGGAAGGCGCAGTTCGAACTAGCCTTTATCAAAACTGGACCTTGTGGCGAGTCTGTCTACCAGCCGCTGATCAAGGGCACTTTTTCTGAAAAAGAAGCAATCCCTACCTATTTGCTGGATCTTGCGGCGCAACCTATGACGCAAATCAGTCAGCGAACCTCCGAAAATGCAGCCGTGTTAGATAAAGCATTCGTAGAATTAATGGAAAAATGTGAGCAGGCAGTTGCCGTCAACGAAACCGCACAAGAAGCCGCACGTTAATTAGCGCGGCAAAGATACAAGAGCAGCCTGAACCTGATTTTTACACTAAGCAAAAAACGATCCTGACAAGATTCCTTGCCAGAGATCGTTTTTTATTTTCCCGTGGTGATTAGTGTCCTCATTCGCCAAAGTGGTCTGAGAAGCCTTGTTGCTTCATAAAGGCAGCGACATCTGGACGTCGCGGTTCACGGAAAAATTCCGTCATTTTCGTTTGCCAATTGGTTTGCTGTTGATTGCTGCTGCGCTGTGCATAATAGGCTTCCGTCGTTTGGTTGTACTGGGCTGTTTGCTCCTGCGTCAGCGGTTGATACTGATCGACACTTACGATCGCTTCTTGGGGCAAGCGGACTTTCGGCTCATTTCTATGTTGCGGATAACCGATCGTCAAGCCGAATAACGGAAACGTCAATTTTGGTAAGCCGACAAGTTCTGCGATACGAGGCAAATCATTGCGGATGCCGCCGATGTAGCAAATTCCTAAGTCTTGTGCTTCAGCATATGCTACCATATTTTGGGCAGCGATGGTCGTATCAACGACTGACACAATAAATGGTTCCATCGTGGTTAAGTGGGTATCCGGCAACCCTGCTTGGGTCAGCAGCTGCTGATGCTTATGTAAGTCGGCGACAAAAAGATAGAAGACCCCGGTTCGAGTGATGTAATTTGGGGCACCGGCAATTTTTTCGATGGCAGCCAGTTTTTCAGGATCACTGACCTCAATGATCGAATAAGCTTGAACAAAGTTCGAACTGGAACCACTTTGGGCAACCGTCACTAATTTTTGCTTGAGTTCCTTTGATAGTGGCCGGGGTTGAAAATCTCTGACAGAGCTGTGGCGGGTAAAAGTATCAAAAAGATCCATCGTTTTTCCTCCTGTAACGTACAAATTTCTTTCTTCTTTAGTGTAACAGAAAAAAAGGAATGGGAACAAAAAGAATGTTTTCAAAAAATTTTCAAATTGATGTTTTATAGTTGCCAAGAACAACAGTTTCCGTTATGATAATGATACATTCTTATTATTATTCCTTAGGGGAGTAACCGGTGGCGCAAGCTGCGATAATATCAACAGTAAGTAAGCTGGCGACAGCTTTCTGGTATTATTTGAAATGGTGAGACCTAAGACAAGCGTATACTTGTCTTAGGTCTCTTTTTTTCTAGCAGAGTGCCTAAGGAAAATAAAATTAAAAGGGGCAAAAAAATTGGCGAAAGAAATGTATCAAAAAGAAATCTCGGAAATTATGGCAGAGGTCCAGAGCAGTCCAGAGGGGTTGACGCAGCAAGAGGCAGCCAAGCGGTTAGAAAATGGCCTGAACCAGCTGAAGGAAGCACCTAAGAAATCTAGCTTTGCCTTATTCTTAGATACCTTCAAAGATGCGATGGTGATCGTCTTGCTGATCGTGGCAATCATCCAAATGGTTATGGGTGCCCACGTTGAGTCGATCGTTATCTTTGCAGTACTCTTGTTGAATTCCGTCGTCAGTGTGATACAAACGAAAAAAGCCGAAGGATCGTTAGACGCTTTGAAAAGCTTGTCAGCACCAGATGCTAACGTCATTCGGGATGGCAAAGAACAAAGTGTGCTGGCGAAAGAATTGGTTGTCGGCGATATCGTTATTTTAGAAGCTGGGGACTATGTACCAGCAGATGGTCGATTGATTGAAGAGGGTTCTTTGAAGGTCGATGAAGGAATGCTGACTGGGGAATCAACGCCAGCGGAAAAAGAATTAGGTGTGATCGATCGTACCGCACCGATCGGCGACCGTGACAACATGGTCTTCAGTGGAACGATCGTCACTTATGGGCGTGGTCGGTTTATCGTAACCGCGACTGGTAATGTGACGGAAATCGGTCAAGTGGCTGGCTTATTGGAAAGTACGGTTGAACACAAAACGCCATTGCAACGAGGATTGGACAGCTTCAGTAAAAAACTGAGCTTGGCGATCTTGGTCCTTTCATTGATTATTTTAGGGGTTCAAGTAGCACGGTTGTTCTTAGGTGACGGAACAGGTGATATGACGGAAGACTTAGTCAACGCCTTTATGTTTGCGGTAGCCGTAGCCGTAGCAGCGATTCCAGAAGCATTGCAATCGATCGTGACGATCGTCCTTTCGATCGGAACAAAACAAATGGCGAAGCGTCATGCCATCATTCGAAAACTACCAGCGGTTGAAACATTGGGTTCAACGAGTATCGTTTGTACAGATAAGACAGGGACCTTGACCCAAAACAAAATGACCGTTGTTGACTACTATTTACCAAATGGGCAAACGGGCACGTTCCCCGATGAGCCAACTACCTGGACATTGCCTGAAAAACGCTTAGTAGAGATCAGTGTCTTGGCCAATGATGCTGCCATCAGTGAAGATGGGGCGAAGCTAGGAGACCCTACTGAAATTGCTTTTCTGGATTACAGTGAGAAACTAAATCAGCCATATCGGGCGATTCGTCAACAGTTTCCTCGTTTGCAAGAATTGCCTTTCGATTCTGATCGTAAATTGATGTCCACCTTACATGAGATCGATGGCGAACATTTGTTGTTGACCAAAGGTGGTCCAGACATCGTCTTTGGCCGCAGTACCAAAGTCTTGATCGATGATCAAGTCGTTCCTTTAACAGATGAAATCAGAAATAAATTGCAGCATCAAAACGAAGAATTCTCAAAACGGGCATTACGGGTCTTGGCGTTTGCTTACCGTCCATTGACCGATATCCAATCACGAGAATTGACACTTGAGGATGAAAACGAGCTGATTTTGGTTGGTTTGATGGCAATGATCGATCCTCCTCGTAAAGAAGTCAAACAAGCCGTAGCAGATGCCAAATCTGCCGGTATCAAAACAGTGATGATCACAGGGGACCACAAAACGACAGCCGTGGCGATCGCACAAGAGATCGGTATTTCAGCCGAGGGCGATTTAGCCTTGACTGGTACGGAATTGGATGCTCTTTCTGAAACCGAACTAGCGGATCAATTAGACAAAATCACGGTTTATGCTCGTGTTTCGCCGGAAAACAAAATCCGTATCGTGCGGGCTTGGCAAGACAAAGGCAAGATCTCTGCCATGACCGGAGATGGGGTCAATGATGCCCCTGCCTTGAAACAAGCGGATATCGGGATCGCAATGGGAACCGGAACGGACGTTGCCAAAGATGCAGCGGCGATGGTCTTGACGGATGATAACTTTGCCTCGATTATTCGTGCCGTAGAAGTTGGCCGAAACGTCTTTGACAACATCAAAAAAGCCATTTCGTATTTGTTTGCTGGAAACCTAGGTGCGATCATTGCGATCGTCTTTGCCTTAGTGATGGGTTGGGACAATCCATTTACTGCCTTGCAGCTACTCTTTATCAACTTAGTCAACGACTCATTACCAGCAATTGCTCTGGGAATGGAAAAAGCCGAACCAACCATCATGCAACGTCAGCCTAGAGATCCAAATGCAGGTATCTTCACTGGAAAAACTTTGATCTCAGTAACGTATCGCGGTATTTTGATTGCCGCTGTCGTGATTTTGGCACAATGGTTAGGGATGAGCCAATCACCTGAGTTAGGTGTAGCGATGGCCTTCTCAACACTTATCTGGAGCCGGACATTGCAAACATTGCCAGCACGCTCAAATACCGAGACTGCTTGGCAAGCTGGCCTTTTTGCCAATAAAATGGTGTGGTTGGCGATCGTCGTTTGTGGTGGACTATACAGCATTACCTTGATTCCTGGCATCCGTGAAGTCTTTGCGATTCCAGCAACCTTCACTTTAGGACATGTCGGTCTATGTATCGCAATGGCTGCTGTGGCAGTTGTTTTGATGGAAATCACAAAGCTGATTATTATTGCCGTTCAAAAACGTCAAGGAAACGCCTAGAGCAAAAAACGTATCGATCCTTTGATCGATACGTTTTTTTGTCGTTTCTCCTCACCGCTTAGTTGATTTTTTTCAGCTGACTGATTTGGGCAGCGACTTGCTTCAAGAAGGCTTCTTGGCCAGCCGGCTGTTCTTGACTGTAAAGGTAGGCTTCGTATTGCTGCGTCAAGCGGATAAAATCACCATGAAACAGTGGATAGAAGGCTTCGAGTCGTTGGGCATAATCGATCAACGGCTCCGCCTCGTTACGGTACAGAACTTTCGTCGTTTGTCGTAAAAACAAAGGATAGGCAGCAACTAGCGGCTGTTTGTTAAAGCGGCAGATCAACCATAAATGAATACGGAAAAACGAATGGCGGAAATAGAAAAGCAGGCCAAGTCCTAGGAGATAGCTAAGCCTCCAAAGAAGCCATTGCGCAGCGTTTGTTTCAGCTCCTCAGTCAACCAAACATCATTGGTAACCGAGGCTGTTGCAGAACTGCTGGTCGTGGTTTCACTACTTTCTGTTTCCGTGCTGCTCGTTGGTGTTGTCTCGCTGCTAGCGGTCGGTGTTTCTTCTGAGCTAGTAGATTCTTCGGTCAACACGGGACGATCTGGATTTTGGAAACTAGGTGTCGGTTCAAAAGGCACCCAACCGTATCCGTCAAAGTAGACTTCCACCCATGAGTGGGCATTCAAGTTACGGACAGTATAAGTAGTGATGCCGTTTTCTGTCACGGGGGATCCAGGAGAAAAGCCTTTAGCCCAGCGAGCAGGGATCTCTAAACTCCGTAGTAGCACGACCATTGCCGTGGAAAAATTGTCGCAGTAGCCGACTTGTGATTCAAATAAAAATTGATCAACGTAATCTTGCTCTTCTGCAGGCACGACGGCATCGGTCTTGGAATAGCGGAATACGAGCGGATCTTTCAAATAGCTTTCAATTGCGGTGACTCGGTCAAACAGACTGTTGCTGTCAGTGGTAATCGCAGCGGCGAGATCTCGTACCCGCTGCGGCAAAGAATCGGGTAACTGGATATAATCGATCGGAGAATCCGGATAGATCAAAGGCAGATTTTGAAGATTTTCTGCGGAAAAATCTGGATGGTCCCAATCGAGGGTCAAGGCCGTGTCTGGTAGCGAATCAATCAAATCGACCCGTTGAATAGCGTCGCTGATTTGAAAGCCACGCGCGCCGCTTTCAAGGGATAACCTACTGCGTCCATAGGGCAATGGCACATAGTCTCCATGGTTTTGAAATTGGATCCGCACTTGTTCATTCTCAGGATAGGTTTGTTGATAGCTCTGGTCCGCGATGGTGACATCGTCTGCTTCCAAGCGAACGTCTTCGCGGCTCGTACTGATCCAGCCTTTACCAGAATAAAAGTCTTTGCTTTCCACCCGCCAGTAATGCGGGGTTTCTTGTTGCGCTTCAAATAAAATCGTCGCATCATCAAGTAGTGGTCCGCCTAATTGACGATCATTTTCACTGAAACCCGTGCGAGAACCAGTGGGGGTGCCATGTTCTTCAATAAATTGATAAAAACCCAGCTGATTCAGATTTGTCCGTATAGGCGTGGAACGGGCTGCCAACTGATCCCGCACGCTCGTTTGCGGCAAGTAGACAGCAGTGACGGCTAAGCCACCAATCAATAGCATCACACCAAACCAGGGGCGATCGTTTGACTGGATTGAAAGGTGCTGCGCTGGATCAGTGAAGAAGCCAGTGCGCAAAGAAAAATACCAATCAAATGCCACGTCAAGTCAAATTGATTAAAAATCACGACTGTCAGCAAGTAGCCGATCATGGTACCGTAAATCAAGAAAAAGCGTTGATAAGCAATCGGTAAGATCGCTAAAAACAAGACCCAACTAACGATCAATGTCACCGCCGCCAGTTCGGTGATATAGCCGACTTCACCACTGAGGATCTCTTGAAAGGCACGGTGCAGGTCCAGCCAAAAACGCAGTAGCCAATCAAAAGAAAAGGCAGTCCCATAAGGAAAGATCCAATACAAGACCATCAGCCAAGCGGCTGCCAGCAAAGGCAAACTGTAACGGACTTTCGGCACGATGGTCAAAATCAAACAGACACTAAAGGCATAAGTTAAAAGGGTGAACTGATTGCCAAGGTCATAAACTGCGATAAACGGCAAGATCACCAGTGATAGACTGAAAAAGGTCAAAAGACCAATCAGTGCTTTCTTAATAAATCTCATCCTACCACCTCCTCAAGATCATTCAACTGCCTCATTAAATCAGCGTAGGTAAACACTTGGCAGCTGTTTTTTGCTTCCAACTGACTGAGGTAGTTTTCCAGTTGTGGGGTGAAAACCGGGGTAATGAAGATAAGATGGCTGCCAGTCAAGAGCGGTACTCCTTCAGGAACTTTCTCGAAGGGAAGGATCTGGGCATAGGCAGCGGCATCCGTTTGGTAAGGAAGTCAATCCGTCACCAATCAAGAGCGGCTGAAAAAGTCGTTGATTTTGTGAGAAATGGTGGAGCGAATAAAACAGTGTCAAAGTCTCTTCAAAAGCAGGATGATCTTCTCCCCAAAAGAGCAGAAAGATGTCTTGTTCTTCTTCGTATTCTCGTTCGCGATAGATCAATTCCTGTTGTTTGCTGGATAATTTCCAATCGATATTTTTTAATGAATCCCCTAACTGGTATTGACGGAACTGTCGAATAGAAAAATTGGGTTCCCCATGGGTTTGGCTGCGGACTTGCTGTTTAAAAAATGGCAATAGGGCAACGGCTTCTAGCTTCAATTTCGGTAGGATCAAAATCGTTTGTTTCGCACCTGCAGCGTAGCTTTTTTCAAAAAAGCCAAAGAGATCATGGCTGTACAATTGAACGGGCAATTCTTCATAGCTGCCGCGCTCCTTTGGGGTCCAAGGCAGCTGGAGCCGAATCAGATTGCCTCGATAAAAGGCGCTGTGATGACTTTCCTTGAAACGATCGTCAAACTGCAAGGTGAAATCGACCAGCGGCAGCAGCGTCGGGCGATACTTGAAGACTTGCAGCGGTAAGGTGATCGCTGTCTGTGTTTCAGCTTGGATCGATTCTTCTAAAACGATTTGGACCTTCTTGAGGGAGGGCAGCAAGAATACTGCGTCAAGCAACAATAACAAAGTCAGTAAAAACCAGAGGCTCCAACCAGCATTATTATTAAAGATCACACAATAAGCCAGCAGCAAAAAATAAACAGCGCTAAACAACAGGAGGCGCAGCACGCGTTCAATTTTTTTTCTTCATCGCTATTTCCTCGTTGGGACAGGCACCCGCTGGATCATCTGTTTCATCAAATCTGAAAGGGTCTCCGCGCTAGCATGAACGCCGCCTTTCAGTAATAAACGATGACCGAAGACTGCTGGTAAAATTCGCTGCAAGTCTTGCGGCGTGACAAAGGTGCGGCCTTCCGTCAACGCTAGAGCTTTAGCGCCTTTTAAGAAGGCGATCCCACCACGAGGACTGATACCAAGGTCAATGGCATTATGCTGGCGGCTCGCTTGAACCAGCTGCAATGCGTAACGGGCGACCCGCTCATCGACATACACGTCGTCCACCATCGCTTTCAAAGCAGTCACTTCATCAGCATGTAAAATGGTTTGGATCTGATCCAAGCTTTGCTGTCGTTTTCCAGTCAAGAGGGCGAGCTCATCTTGAAAATCTGGGTAACCGATATGCAGGCGGAACAAAAAACGATCCAATTGGGCTTCAGGCAAAGGATACGTTCCTTCATATTCGATTGGGTTTTGGGTAGCTAACACAAAAAAGTGGGGGCTCAATGGGTACGTTTGATTGTCGATGGTGACATGATTTTCTGACATGGCTTCTAAGAGCGAGGCTTGCGTTCTTGGTGTGGTTCGGTTGATCTCATCTGCCAAGAGGACGGAGGTGAAGATCGGGCCAGGACGAAACTCGAACTGGTGGCTTTGGGAATTAAAAATCGACACACCTAACACATCGTTAGGCAAAAGGTCTGGGGTAAACTGTACCCGTTTGTAGTCACTTTGAATGGCTTTGGCTAATGATTTGACCAACATCGTTTTCCCAACACCGGGAATATCTTCGAATAAAACGTGTCCGCCAGCAAGCAGCGCAGCCACGGTAAATTGGATCACATCTCGTTTGCCTAAAATCACTTTTTCCACTTCTGCGATCAAGGCATCTATTTTTTGTAATTCAGCGGTCATCTGACAACCTCCTACGTTCTTTTCTTCCATTGTAACGGTTTTCTAGGACTGTCGCAATTTTCGTGTAACAATTAAAGAAAATTTCAAGAATATTCAAAAAAAGGAAAATCCTGCCTGCGAGTTTGCGTTTGATAGAAAAGAAGTGACTAGAAGGTGTGGTGCAAGAGGTCAGCGGCGATCTGGTCCGCCTGCCGTAAATTCCAAGCATCGGTTCCCGGCTGAGCAGTGGCAGCCGTCAGCCAGTGGATACCTTCTGTGGTAATCCCGAAACAATAGAGGGTAGTGTAGGGGCGTTCATCTGGTCCAAGGACCTGATTGGTCTCAGGATCGATGGCGATAGCACCCGTCTCAAAAGGCTCCTCATTGGGGATCGGCAACTGGTGCGGGTGAATGATCCGATCGTTTAGCAGTTGCCGCAACAATGAACTGTTGGTTCGACGAATCGCTGTCGATGGAATGCGGGCCTCAATTAGTTGCGTCGCGTGATAGCGTGTGTCGGGAAATCGCTTTGAATACGTACAATAAGCCTCCTCAATCTCAACAGTCATGTCAGGACCTAGTAAGGTCACCACTCCGGCTTCCATCAAGGCGACCAGTTCCTGCAGTCGTTGAACCGGCGGACCGATCGATAAAAAGCTGTTAAAGGGAACGAAAGACTGCCAAAAGAGTGTTTTCAGGTCTTGTGCTGGCATTAGCTGATGATCGAGAACAAACCGAATCGGGTCACGCAGATCTTTGAAGACCTCCAAGGCACTGCTGATAGGTCCTGTTAGATTGCCTTTTTCGGCATCTTGGATTTGGGTACGTAATAGCGCAATGAAAAAGTCTTGCAACGACTGCTGCTCTTTCTGAGCAAAGGGATCGGCTAGTTGGTTGCCATGACCACCATTCCCTCTTAGGAAGCTGCCATTTTTTTAGCAAGTCTTCAGATCCTTCCGTGGCAACAAAGGCGGTGGTAAAAGCGTCAAGCTGCTCTTTGTCAAGCCGCTGTTTTCTAAAAGCAGCGTCTGATAATAGACGAGTTCTGCCTCTTTCTTTAAATAGAAGAGCAGTGTCTTGCCAGCAACCGTTTTGGCTGCTTGCCAAGCAGCTAGGCGTTCAGGGGTCAAAAAAACGGGCTTTCGCTGCTGCGTTGGTGTTTTTTGATTGCGGCCACGAGGATGATACGGGACACCCCGACGAGAACCGGCGATGATTTGCGGTTCTTCACCAGAAGGTTGATAGACGAGGGATTCATTGACTTTGACGAAGGTTCCGCCCCGACCACTGGTCAAGCGGGTGACGTAATCGTAAAAGGCAAGTCCTAGTCCTCGTAAAATCACAGGTTCGCCAGCTTTCACAGCCGTTAGATCCGTATCTGCCGCATTGGCTGGCGGTGCATAAAACCAGCCATTATTTTCTGCGGCAGCCGCCAATTGTTGTTCCCCTGATGACAGTTGGGCTTGTGAATGTCCTGTAGCTAAGACGACGGCATCAACAAGGAATGTTTGGTGAGCCGTCGTCAACTGGTAGCGATTTTTGGAAAGAGGGGTCAAAGAGCTGGCACTATCTGACAGATGGTTGACGGTAATGGATTCAGGTAGCTCTATTAACAACTGCTGATAAAACCACTGTTGATAGAGTCCATATAACGCCCGCGAGCAATGCCCGTTAGGATCAAGTGAATCAAGTGCTGTGCATTCCGCAACGAGCTCAGGGGCATGGATGGCTGCGAAATGTTTCCCTTCTGTCACTGCCCATTCGTATAAGGTAGGTCCTTTGACCACGGGGCCGCCGGTGCTTAATGTGTCATCCGTGAAAAGGGTGACTTGGCTGGTCACAGAATTCAATAGCAAATCTGCCGATTGGTCCGTGCGCCAAACTGCCCCAGGAAGAAAAGGATCAAACAGCAGCAAGTCGATGGCTTGTTTGTTTTGTTTGCTATGAGCAATCAGCCGTTCTGAAAGTGAAAGTCCACGAGGACCAGCACCAATGATCGCTATTTTCATATCACACCACCTCAATTATTCTATGGTCTTTGTGTCATCAACGGGCTAAGTCAAAAGGTGTCTTGCGGAAAATCAGCCAGTGCATGCCTAGCACCATGGCTTCATCGATAGCATCGATATAATGGAAAGCAGGCTGATTGGGTTGTTGCTGCAGCAATGGATTTTTTTGGATCGCGTCTAGGAGATCGGTTTTTACTGCATCACTGCTGGCTAAAATGATACAGTGGGGGGCAAAAGCTGCATTGTAAAATGGCAGTATGCTTGTCAGGCGCTGGACCAAAGCCGTGCGGTCTTGCGGTGCACCTTGATCCAAGTAGCCGGGTAAAAATTTTGCCTCTCCCGCTAGGGCATCTTTTCCTTCTAAAAGCGCACCATTGACTAGGAGCGTGATACCGGGCATGCTTTTTTCAGGATTGTACATGCCAACGATGGTTTGCTGCAAGGAGATCTGTTGGGCGATGCAATAGCCGATCGTTAAAATATGGGCATCGTTTTGACAGTAGAAGGGCAGTGCAGTGACCTCTGCCACGAGGGCTGCCAGCTGCCAGCCGTTAAATTTTTCATACCAGCTGGAAGTCACGGTTCCTCCACTGATTTTTCCTGGTAAAAAGAGGGCGATCTGTTCCACAGAAGGAAATAATGCCAGCTCGTTCGTTACACATTCTTGAAAGCGATGAGGGGCAACATCAGGAAAGGGCTGGTCGTGTTTTGCCAAAACCTTCCCCTTGCGGTCGATCAGCATGGACCAAAGAGCCAAGGAACCATCGTGATCGATAAAGCTAAGCAAAAGAGAATGACCTCGGTCTTGATTTAGCTGATAGGTCACTGCTGGTCGTCCTAGCTCTTTTTGCTCCAGCGGACCTTTCGTGATTTCCCCCTCTGTTAACAATTCTTTTAATAATGAGTTAGTGGTGACCATGCTGATGCCGGTTTTCTTCACTAAATCGGAGGCGAATAATGCCCCGTTTTGAAACAAAGTTTTTAAAACCAGCTGTTTGTTTTGCTGGCGAATGGTATGGGTGGTAGAAGCCATAAATGTTCTCCTTAATGAAGTGATTTAATTAAGTATACCGACGGGATGAAACGATGTAAAGTTTTTAAAAGACTGACTTGACGGAAAACTTGAAAATAAGTATACTTAATTAATAACGTTAATTAAGTGATTTGGAATGAAGAGGACACGAGGTAGAGGGGAAGAGAAACGTATGATCAAATTAGTCATCACAGATTTAGACGGTACATTTTTGAACAGCCAAGGCAGTTTTGATCGGCCTTATTATCAACAAGTCAGCCAACAAATGAAAGAAGCGGGTGTTGCTTTTGCTGCGTGTACCGGCAAACAGTGTGAACGAGTGGAAGAACTGTTTGGTGAAGCAGCAGCGGATGTTTGGATTCTTGGGGATAGCGCGACCCGCATCAAACATCAAGGAGAGTACATCTTTGAATCGCTGCTGCCAAACGAATTAGGGCGGCGGATCATTGCGAAGCTCGCTGCGATTGCGCGAGATCATGTGATCATCGCTTGTACACCGACTGCGGCGTACATTGCTGACACAACCAATGAAGCGGATGCGCAGAAAGTGCGTGGCTCTTATCGGGTGGTCAAAACGGTGGCGGATTATCAAACCATCACAGAAGATTTTGTGAAGCTCACTATTTTTGATCCCAAACTACGTTGTTTTGAGCATGTCCAGCAGTTAAGCGAGTTTACCAACGAAGCGTACATCGTGGCTTCGGAAGCCGCTTGGATCGATATCACCAATCAAGGCGTCCACAAAGGAACGACTGTGGCACACTTGCAAGAATTGCTGCACGTCACACCAGAGGAGACAATGGTTTTCGGCGATGGCTTGAACGATTTGGAGTTGATGGCAGCTGGCACGTTTAGTTTCGCCATGAGCAATGCCTTTGAGGAAGTCAAGGCAGCGGCAGCGTTTGTGACCAAATCAAACGATGAAAATGGCGTGCTGAAAACTATCGAACGTCTGTTACCGCTACAAATGAAACAATAAAAAAATCGCTCCCTGGCAGGGACAGCGTGCACTTTCAATTGACTGAAAGTAGACTGCTGCCTGTTGCTAAGGAGCGGTTTTTTCGTTATGCATGTGGTTGACTGACGCTATAAGGATAAGCATCGGCTGACCACTCTTTGCTGCGAGGGACGATACCTAGCTGGAAGTTCAATGTACCACCGGCAGTCAATTCTTGGTGGGTGAAAATAATCGCTCGAAGGGTTCTTCGTTCAATTTAATTTTATCCACGAAGAGCTGTTGCGGCGCATTGGGCGTGCTCTTGATCACTAAGTCTTTGCCTGAAGCAAGATGCAGTGTTGCTTGATCAAATAAGGGCATGCCAATGACATATTCCCCTGTCCCCGGTGTGACTGGATAAAAGCCCAAGGCATTGAAGATGTACCAACCAGCCATGCTGCCGTTGTCTTCATCGCCAGGAAAGCCTTTGGTGAGTCATTGAAGCACTGTGTCAGTAGCTGCTTGATCAAGGGCTGTGCCATTTCTGGTTTGCCCAAATAGCTGAATAGATACGGATAGTGGAAGCTTGGCTGATTGGAGATCGCCAGCTGACCAAAATCGAGTGCGGCCATCTCACTCATTTCATGGATCTCGAACCCGTAACCTTCTGTCGTATAGCGAGGTTCTTGATTGCACAAGTCAATCAGTTTTGCTTCAAAGGCCGCTTTGCCGCCATGTGCGGCGATCAAACCAGCGAAATCATGGTAAACAGCAAAACTGCTTTGCCACGCACTGCCTTCTGCATAATCCAAGCCCCAGCGTGTGTCACTAAACTCTGGACGAAAAGCGCCATCTGGGTCTTTTGCCCGCATAAAGCCGGTCTCCTGATCGAAAATGTTGCGGTAATTTTGCGATTGCTGCTGATAATAGTCTGCTTGCTCGTCACCCAGCTGTTGCGCGACTTGTGAGATACAAAAATCACTGTAACAATAATCAAGGGTGTGATTGACCGATTCATGATGCGTCAATGGCACATACCCGTAAGTCAAATAGTCCGACGTGCCGCGCCGACCATAATTGGGATTTTCACTTTGGACGGTGGCACCTTTTTTCATCGCTGCTAAAAATTCGGGCATCAAATCGGGACGGATACCTTTTACTGCGGCATCAGCGATCACGGCATCGATCAGCGTCCCGGGCATCAACCCCCGCTCATCAGGTGATAGCCATTTTGGTAAAAAGCCGCTTTCGCGATAACTGTTCAAAAAGCCTTCCAGCATGTCTTCCAATTGTTCGGCAGCCAAGAGTGAAAAGAGCGGGTAGACAGTTTTATACGTATCCCAAAAGCCGTTGTTTGTGTACAGTGGTCCTGGTTTGATCGCTTTTGCCAAGGTATCCCAGTGCACTTTGCGACCCTCTTGATCGATTTCGAAGAAGGTTTGAGGAAACAAGAATAAGCGATAAAAATTATGATAAAAAGTAGAAACTTGTGCTTGATCGTGATGCTCGATCTCGATTTTTTGCAAAAAATGATTCCATTGCTGTTGGACAGAAGCCAGATAATCGGCAGGAGCCCATTGCTGTTCCCGCTGCAAGTTCAAACAAGCTTGTTCGCGACTGAGAAACGAGGTTGCAAAACGGATCGTCTGTGTTTGGCAATTATCAAAGCGGAGAACGACGAAGGCTTCTTTGCCTGTCAAGGCACCTTCGATCGCCGTGATGGGTGTTTCAAAACGATAGACGAAATGGAAGGTGAAGCTTTCATCTTCGCATCCTGAAAATACGATCAATTGACCAGCCACGGTCTGTTCATCCAACTGTTCTAAGACATAGTCACCCGGCAGTGACAAGCCAAGACCCGGCTGATCCCCACAGTTTTCAATAGACAGCACACCGCCATACATACTGGGAATCAAAGTCGTTGTTGTTAAATACCGCTGCGTCTTGATTTTAAGAAAGGCTGGATTAAAGGTGCTTTCTTCCGGACGATACGAGCTTTGCGCATGGAAAAGGGTATTTTCAGAAAGCGTGCCGTTTATCGGCAGCATCGTCAGATGGCTGAAATCACCCATCCAAGGGCTAGGCTGATGGGTGATGCGAAAGCCCTGAAAGGTTCGATCTTCTGGATGAAACCACCAACTGCCTCGTTGATCGCTGGTTTGCGGGGCAAAGTAGTTCATGCCAAAAGGAACCCCTGTATAAGGCAGGCAGTTGCCATGGGAAAAACTATATTGGTTGTCTGTTCCGTGTCGTGTGTCGATCATTGATACGTTCACTTGGTTCACTCCTTTAATTGGGTTGATTCTCTTTTGATCAAAGAAACCGCCACTAGATGGGTGGTCGTCTCCGTTGGTACTGGGGGTGCTGCCTTCGCAGCGTTGATTTTCTCAATCACTTGGTTTCCTGCCAAGCGCCCCATCTCCGCAAAATTCTGCCCGATGGTCGTTAGTGCTGGATCAACGAGGGCAGCGGCTTGGATATTATCGAAACCAACCAGGGAAATGTTGGCAGGGACGTGCAAATCTGCTTGACGCAGTGCACGCATCAATTCGATGGCGATCAAATCATTTTCACAGACGGCTGCCGTGACCTGATGTTCTTCCAGGTAGGCAAGCGCATTTGCGATACTGGCAGCTGTGTCGTCGAGCTTGGTGCGAAAGGTTCTTTGGGCTTTTTTCAGCGCATCGATGTAACCTAGATAACGCTGACGGACGGATTGTGGATGATGGGTATCACCAAAAATATAAGCGATCCGTTGATGCCCCAACGCAAGTAAATGCTCCGTAGCTAGTTGTCCACCTTGAAAGTTATCTGGCATGACCGCTGGAAAATCAAACTCATGCAGCTTTTTATCTAAGGTCACGATAGGAAAGTGTTTTCAGCACATTCGAACAGCAAGTCATAGTAAGAAAACGTATTGCTGGCGTAATAGATCAGGCCGTCGAATTCTTGCATCAGCTCAGCTGCCGTCGTTTTTTCCAAATAATCCACTGGTGTCATCAATAATTCAAAGCCGTGTTCTTGCATCACGGGGTAAATGCCTTCGGTAAAGTTTCCTAAAGAAAGATCATTGGCAAAGGGCAAGACAAACAAAATTCGTCCAGTCGCTTTTTTTTCCTTCAATTCTCGGACAAAGCTGCCGCTGCCTTGCACGCGATAGATCAGCTGATTTTGTTCCAGTTCCGTCAAGGCTCTTTTAGAGGTGATCCGACTGACTTGGTATTGTTCAGATAGTTCTTTTTCAGTAGGGACACGACTGCCCGGAGCTAATCGCCCTTCAACGATGGCTTCGTGAAGCTCCGAGTAAATTTTTTTATATAATGGTTGTTTCATAAGAAAACCCCTTTTGATATATCATATTTGTTAGCATACCATAAACCGATAAAAATGAAAACCCTTTAATTATTTTGAAAAAGCGCTAGACATTCACATTATTCATGATATACTAGGTTCGTAAATTGATATATCAAATCAAGGAAGGTGATGGAATGGTTTATAAAGAAATACCAACTTCAGTAGCAACATTTATGGAAACGATTACGGATCTATGCGGAGAAACGCATGCCGATTGGGCGAAAAATTTTAATGCAGCTTTTGCCAATACACTATTAACGACGGTCAAGCGTCATGAGGATGGCACGACCTTTTTACTGACGGGGGATATTCCAGCCATGTGGCTGCGAGATTCCACTGCACAAGTTCGTCCGTATTTGGTGATCGCCAAAGAAGATGAAGACTTGGCAAGTATGATCAGCGGGTTGGTCAAGAAGCAATTCTACTATATTACGATCGATCCTTACGCAAATGCCTTTAACGAATCAGCCAATGGCGCTGGCCACCAAACAGACGATACAGAAATGAACGATTGGATCTGGGAACGCAAATATGAGATCGATTCTTTGTGTTATCCGATCCAACTGGCCTATCTGCTATATAAAAACACAGGCAGAACAGATCAGTTCAATGATGATTTTGTAACAGGCATCAAAAAAGCCTTGGAGGTGTTTGTAACAGAACAAAATCATAAGGAATCCCCGTATCGCTTTGAACGGGATACCTGGCGAAAAGAAGATACCTTGACTCATGACGGCAAAGGCGCGCCAGTGAAACCTGTTGGCTTGACTTGGTCAGGTTTTCGACCAAGTGATGATGCCTGCAAATACGGCTATTTGATTCCCTCCAATATGTTTGCGGTGGTGGTCTTAGGCTATATCCAAGAAATCTTTACGACGGTTTTAGAAGACACAGCGATCGTGGCACAAGCGAAAAAACTTGCAAGCAGAGATCGAAGCAGGGATTAAAGCATACGGGTTGACCAAAAATCAAGCTGGCGAAGAAGTCTACGCGTATGAAGTGGATGGATTCGGCAATGGCACCCTGATGGATGACAGCAACGTGCCGAATTTGATCGCCGCCCCTTACTTGGGGTATGGCAGTATGGAAGATCCCCTTTATCTTCAGACCCGTAAAACGTTGTTGAGCAGTGAAAATCCGTATTTCTATGAAGGCAAATACGCTAAAGGCATTGGCAGCTCTCATACGCCAGAAAATTATGTGTGGCCGATCGCCATGGCAATGGAAGGGATGACCACCACTGACAAAGAAGAAAAGAAACGAATTTTGGATCAGTTAGTGGCGACAGATGCGGGTACAAATTTGATGCATGAAGGGTTCGATGTCGATGATCCTTCGCAATACACGAGAGAATGGTTCTCTTGGGCGAACATGATGTTTTGTGAATTGGTCATGGATTATTTCGATATCCGAGTGGAAAAATAAGCAGCACGACCCACCACCATTCGAGTGACACAAAAAGCAGTCCAACGACGCAAACAGCGAGGAGTAAAAATCAATGAAGAAACAAGTTTATATCATCTCACACAGCCACTGGGATCGGGAATGGTACATGCCTTACGAACAGCATCACATGCGGCTAGTTGAATTGATGGATGATCTTTTAGAGTTAATTGAAAATGACCCTGAGTTCCACAGCTTCCATCTAGATGGGCAGACGATCATCTTGGATGACTATTTAGAAGTGCGACCTGAAAAACGCGAGGCGGTCAAAGCGGCCATCAAACAAGGAAAATTACAGATCGGTCCGTTTTATATTTTGCAAGATGACTTTTTGATAAGTGCTGAATCAAACACCCGTAATATGCTGATTGGAATGGCAGAAAGCAAAAAGTGGGGCACCCCTGTTATGTTGGGGTATTTCCCAGATACTTTCGGCAATATGGGACAAACCCCGCAAATGATGCTACAAGCCAATCTTGAAAGTGCTGCATTTGGACGTGGCGTCAAACCAATCGGCTTTGACAACGAAGTTTTACCCGATGATCAATTTACTTCCCAATATTCTGAAATGCATTGGGAAGGTCCAGATGGCAGTCAAATCTTTGGTCTACTTTTTGCCAACTGGTACTCCAATGGCAATGAGATTCCAGTGGATAAAGCAGAAGCCAAAGCTTTTTGGACACAAAAACTGCAAGATGTAGAAAATTTGGTGCCACAAATCATTACTTAATGATGAATGGGGTCGATCATCAACCTGTCCAAAAAGACATTTCGGCAGCGATTCGTACAGCTAACGAGCTTTTCCCAGAGTATGAATTCAAACACGCCAGCTTTACCGAATACCTTGAAGCGGTGCAAGCAGATCTGCCAGATGACCTAGGAACTGTCACAGGTGAATTGACCAGTCAAGAAACCGATGGTTGGTATACTCTAGCCAATACCGCCTCTTCCCGAGTCTATCTGAAACAATGGAATACAAAGGTTTCCCGCCAATTAGAAAATGTCGCTGAACCATTAGCAACTATGGCTTATGAAGCAAGCGGCAGCTATCCTCACGATATGTTGGATCATGCGTGGAAAACACTGATGCAAAATCATCCTCACGACAGTATCTGCGGCTGTTCAGTGGACGAAGTACACCGAGAAATGATGCCGCGGTTTGAAAAAGCCAATGAAATCGGTAAGTTCGTGGCAGATGAAGCGTTACGCAATTTAGTAGCCGCCATCGACACGAGCCAGTTTCCTGAGGAGAGTCGCCCTTTCGTGGTCTTCAACACCACTGGCAGCACCCGTTCTGGTTTAGTGGAAGTCGTGATCGAACTTGAGCGTAAAACATTCCGTGAAGGATTGCCAAGCAAGCTTTACCACGAATTGTTGGCGAAGCCAAAAGTTCTTATTCGGTGATCGATGAACAGGGGAACCCTGTTGCTGCGATTATCAGTGAAGAAGAGGTCCTTTTTGACTATGAATTGCCTAAAGATGCCTTTCGGATTCCTTTCATGAAACGCTTTGTCACGGTCCAAGTTGAAGCAAACCAGTTGCCAGAATTTTCATGGCAGACCTTTGCCCTAGTGGAAAAAGCCGCTACGCCAGTAGAGAGCGCCCCGATCGTTTCAGAAGGAGGGCGTAAACTTGCCAACGCACATTTGGAAGCCGTCATTACTGAAAACGGCAGCTTGACGATTACAGACAAAGCAACCCAAAAAACGTATCGCAATTTACTGGTTTTCGAGGATGTGGGGGATATCGCCAATGAGTACATCTTCAAACAACCAGAAGGGGATCAAGCAATCTTATCGACACAATTTCCGCATCAGGTGACGATCGAACAAAACGATCCACTGGTGGGGATCGTGCGACTGACACAAGAATTACAGATTCCTGTTTCAGCAGATGACCGTTTGTTAGAAGAACAAAAAGCTGTCGTCGATTTCCGTTTCCGTAAAGCACAGCGGAGTCAAGAAATGGTTGCTTTCAAGATCGAGACGGAGATTCGCTTAGAACGAACCAGCAACCGCCTGGCATTTAAAACCACCGTCAACAACCAAAGCAAAGATCACCGACTGCGGGTGTTATTCCCAACAGGGATCACCACGGATTTCCATGAAGCTGACAGCATTTATGAAGTCGTAAAACGGCCGAATCAGGTTTCCAGTCATTGGGAAAACCCAGCAAATCCGCAGCATCAACACGCCTTTGTCAACTTGCATGATGAAACAGGCGGCATGACGGTTTCTAATTTTGGTTTGAACGAATATGAAATCGTGAAGGATCAGATCTGCTTGACCTTGTTGCGCTGTACGGGAGAGCTAGGCGATTGGGGCTACTTCCCAACACCAGAAGCGCAATGCTTAGGCAGCCACACCTTTGAATACGGCGTAGCCTGTCATGGGGCTCCTGAAGAACGTTATGAAACGTATCGCCAAGCACAAGCTGCCCAAGTTCCTTGGACGGCAAGCCAGACCGACAAGCACCAAGGCAAGCTAGCCAGCAGCAACCAATACATGGAAGCTCATGGAACGACGGTAGCTATCACCGCCTTAAAACGCAATCGCCAAGACCAACAAATCGTTTTGCGGGGCTATAATTTGGCGGATCAAGCCACTGCCTTTCACGTGCAAAAAGAGCAGGCGACACTCTGTCTGTTGAACCTATTAGAGGAAGAACAAGCATCGTCCGTCAATGAGCAATTACACCCATATGAAATTCGAACCATTGGAGTAAAGGAGTGAGAAATGATGGTTTACGGAGGAATTGAAGCCGGCGGCACAAAAATGATTTGTGCCGTTGCCGATGAACAGCTGACGATCATCGCCCAAGAGTCGATCCCAACGACAACACCAGAGGAAACGTTAGCGGCGATCTTTGCCTTTTTCGATCCCTACGATCTCGTGTCATTAGGGGTCGGTTCCTTTGGTCCGATCGGGATCGATCCAACCCAAGCGACCTATGGCCACATACTAGCCACGCCGAAACAGGGCTGGCAGCAGTTCGATTTTCTCGGTGCGTTGAAGAAGCGCTACCCAGAGACAGCATTTGCTTGGACAACAGATGTCAATGCTGCCGCTTATGGAGAATTACGCCAGGGCGGCGCAAGGCAAAGACAGCTGTGTCTATTTGACGGTAGGGACCGGCATTGGCGCCGGGGTCGTTCGTGAAGGAAAGATTTTCGAAGGGATCGGTCATCCAGAAATCGGTCATACCTATGTCAAACGCCACAGTGAAGATATGTATGCTGGTACATGCCCGTATCACGGCGACTGTTTGGAAGGATTAGCCGCAGGGCCTTCTTTGGAAGGACGCACGGGGATCAAAGGACAAGACTTGCCGCAAGCGCACGAGATTTGGGGGTTGCAGGCCTTTTATCTTGGGCAAGCGCTGGTCAATATCACGTTAACTTTAGCACCTGAGATAATCATTTTAGGCGGTGGGGTCATGAATCAGCCGCATTTACTCGCTCAAATCCAACAAGCCTTCCTGAAACAAATGGCAGGCTATATGGAGACACCACCAGTGGAAGACTACATCGTCACTTGGGGCTTGCCGAACAAAAGTGGCATTATCGGCTGTCTCTTGTTAGGCAAAGAGCAGGTGACTGCCCATGACTAACCTGCATTTTCCTAAAGATTTTTGGTGGGGAGCCGCTGCCAGCGGTCCGCAAACTGAAGGACGAACGGCCGATGATGGCAAAGGCGATTCGATTTGGGACTATTGGTACGCAACGGAACCAGAACGCTTTTATCAAAAACGGGGACCCAAAGATACCGTCCAGCTGCTGCAGCGTTACCCAGAAGATGTAGCATTGATGAAAGAGATTGGCTTTAATTCTTTTCGAACCTCGATCCAGTGGAGTCGCTTGCTGCCAGAAGGAAGAGGAGCGGTCAATCAACAAGCGGTGGCGTTTTATCGCGAGTACTTCGCCACTTTGATCGAAAATGGCATCGAGCCTTTCATCAATTTGTATCATTTTGATATGCCGATGGCACTGCAAAAAGAAGGCGGCTGGCTCAATCGCGAGACTGTCACAGCATTTGCAGATTATGCCGCTTTGTGTTTTGAGTTGTTCGGTGATCAAGTCCGTCATTGGTTCACGCAAAATGAACCGATCGTGCCAGTGGAGATGGGGTATTTGTATCAACAGCATTACCCAGCAGAAATCAACTTGGCACATGCGGTGCAAGTCGGCTACCATGAAGCACTCGCCAGCGCTTTAGCGATCCAACGCTTCCGTCAGTCTCAGCAATCAGGCGAAATCGGCATCATCTTGAATTTGACACCGACCTATCCGAAAGATCCGAACGATGAAAAAGATGGCCAAGCGACGCAACTGGCAGATGCCTTTTTCAACCGTTCCTTCTTAGATCCAGCGGTCAAAGGCACCTTTCCGGAAGAATTGATCGCTATCTTAAACGAGTTGGCGATCATGCCAGAAACCAGAGCAGAAGATTTGCAGATCATTAAAGAAAACACGGTCGATCTCTTGGGGGTCAACTATTATCAGCCGCGGCGGGTGCAGCAAAAGCGTTCAGCCAAAACAGCGGACACTCCAATGCCAGAAGATTACTTCGATGTTTATGATTGGCCAGAAAAGAAAATCAATCCCCATCGAGGCTGGGAAATTTATGAACGAGGCATTTATGATACCTTGATCAACCTGCGAGACAACTACGGCAATATCCCTTGTTATATTTCAGAAAACGGCATGGGAGTCGAAGATGAAACACGCTTTATCGATGCCAGCGGTCAGATCCAAGATGAGTACCGCATCACCTTTATCAAAGATCATTTGCGGTATGTTCACCAAGCAATCCAAGAAGGCAGCCAGTGCCGCGGGTATCACATGTGGACCTGTATGGATAATTGGTCTTGGCTGAATGAATTCAAAAATCGTTACGGGTTTATTGCCGTTGATTTGGCTACCCAAAAACGCACCATCAAAAAGTCCGGTGAGTGGTTCCACGAAGTGATTCAGCAAAACGGCTTTGTCGATTGATCATTCAAAAAACAACTCAATGAAGCGTCCTATCTTGCAAAAGGTAGGACGTTTTTTCAGGTTTTTAGAGAATAAAAACAAAATATAAACAAAGACCTTTAATTTGTTTCATTTTATCTTTAGTTTGTTCCTTATTTTTTAGGGATGAAAGCGTTATTCTAGTAGCATGAAGGAGATGATGAGATGTGAAGAAAAAGGGGTTTTGGAGGAATGTCTGGCAATACAAAGCATTGATATTGATGGCTTTGCCAGGTGTTGTCTGGTTTATCTTTTTTTTCTATATACCTGTATTCGCAAATGTGGTGGCGTTCAAAGATTTCCACATTTCACCAGACGGCTTTTTTGCCAGTTTGAAACAAAGCCCATGGGTCGGCTTTGATAACTTTAAATTTTTATTTGCATCCAATGATGCTTGGCTGATCACTAGAAATACGTTACTCTACAATATCGTATTTTTAGCATTCAACCTATTCTTTGCGATTGCCTTTGCCATTATAATGAGTGAGCTACGCAATAAGCGTTTGGTAAAAGTTTATCACACGATGTCCCTGTTGCCGTACTTCCTTTCTTGGGTGGTTATTTCGTACTTTGTCTATGCCTTTTTGAGTCCAGACAAAGGGATCATCAACCAATGGATCACGGGTATGGGCGGTGAAGGAATCAACTGGTATGCTGATCCGAAATGGTGGCCGTTTATTTTCGTCTTTATGAATGTCTGGAAGAGCTTAGGCTACAACAGCATCATCTATTATGCGTCAGTGGTCGGGATCGATCAGACGTATTACGAAGCCGCGATGGTCGATGGCGCCAGCAAATGGCAGCAGATTAAAAATGTGACGTTGCCACAACTGATTCCAATGATTTCCGTCTTGTTGATTTTGAACATCGGTGGGATCTTCCGTGCCGACTTCGGACTTTTCTATCAAGTCCCACGAAACTCTGGGGCGTTGTACCAAGTCACCTCCGTTTTAGATACGTACATTTATAATGGACTGACTGCCACAGGCGACTTCGGGATGACCGCAGCTGCCGGCCTTTATCAATCAGTGGTTGGGGCATTATTATTACTAACAGCGAATTTGGTTGTTCGTAAACTAGAACCAGATTCAGCATTATTCTAAGGAGGATGGATAAATGAAGAAAAAAGTAACGAAAGTCGAGATCCGCTCCTTTAACCCAACGGTCAACCTGATTTTTAATATCGTGATCGGTCTGTTCGCGATTTCCTGTGTCTTGCCGTTTCTCTTTGTGATCGCGATCTCATTGACCAGTGAAACCTCTTTGGCAGAAAACGGCTATCGCTTTTGGCCACAAGAATTTTCGTTCGCAGCATATACCTACCTGTTTAGCGGACAAATGAGCAGCAAAATTTTCCAAGCATTTGGCGTATCTATTTTTATCACTGTTTTTGGTACCTTCGTCAATGCAACGATGACTTCGCTCTATGCCTATGTCATCTCTCGCTCAAATTTTCCATTCCGTCGGTTCTTTACGATCTTCGCTTTGATCACCATGTTGTTTGCGCCAGGGATGGTTGCCAATTACTTAGTGATGGTCAACTTAATCCAATTGAAAGACACGATTTGGGCATTGATTTTACCCCTTGCCTTAGGGCCTTTTAATATCCTTGTTATGCGGACCTTCTTTAAAAAGACGGTACCAGATAGTATTATAGAATCTGCGCGGATCGACGGTGCCAGCGAAATGAAGATTTTTCTGTCCATCGTGTTGCCGTTAGCGGTTCCAGGGATCGCAACGATCAGTCTATTTGCCGCTCTTGGCTATTGGAACGATTGGTTCAATGCATTGTTGTATATTCAAAAAGACTCTTTAGTGCCGTTACAAGCACTTTTGATGCGGATTCAAAGCAACTTGGACTATCTAGCCAAAAGCTCCGGCATGGCTGCCCAGATCCAAGGCGGTTTGGCCGCTTTGCCAAGCGAAACTGCTCGCATGGCAATCGTTGTTGTTGCAACCTTACCGATTGCGATCACCTATCCATTCTTCCAACGGTATTTTGTCGGTGGTCTGACAATTGGTGGCGTTAAAGAATAATCAAATAAGTATAGGGAGGAAACAAAAATGAATTTGTGGAAAAAAACAGCTTTTGCTGGGATGGCCGCAGCGGCAACTTTGGGAATGGCTGCCTGTGGGGCGAACGGCGCAACATCCGATTCAGAGAACAATGCAGACGGCGTAACGACTTTATTGATGTATCAAGTCGGGGACAAGCCAGAAAACTTTGATCAATTAATGGAGATCGCTAATAAACGCATTGAAGAAAAAACCAACGCTCGCATCGATCTGCAGTACATCGGCTGGGGAGACTGGGATCAAAAAATGAGCACCATCATTTCATCGGGTGAAAACTACGATATTTCTTTTGCCTCAAACTATGTTGCCAATGCGCAAAAAGGCGCGTATGCAGATTTGACGGAGTTAGCACCAAAATATGCCAAAGAAGCGTATGATCAATTAGACGAATCTTATATCAAAGGCAATACGATCGACGGAAAATTATATGCCTTTCCAGTCAACGGCAATATTTATGCCCAACAAGTCTTGACCTTCAATAAACAATATTTAGACAAATATGATTTGGATATCAGCGGGATCGAATCTTATGCAGATGCCGAAGACGTGTTGAAGAAGTTCAAAGAAGAAGAACCAAACATCGCACCGTTTGCGATCGGACAAACCTTTAATGTTTCTGGAAACTATGATTATGTGATTGGGAAAGATTACCCATTTGCTGTCAAATTGGATGGCGATACAACGAAGATCATCAATCAATACGAAGATGATGAACAAATGGAAAACTTGAAATTGATGCACAAATGGTACAACGAAGGTTTGATCCCAACCGATGCAGCCACCAATACAACTGGTTACCCATTAGAAGGCAACACATGGTTCATGCGTGAAGAAACCCAAGGACCAATGGATTACGGCGATACGATCTTAAGCAATGCCGCAGGTCATGAATTGGTTTCACGTCCAATCACGAAACAATTAAAATCAACCGGACAAGCGCAAATGGCAAACTTTGTCGTAGCGAATGTTTCGAAAAACAAAGAAAAAGCAGTGGAAGTGTTGGGCTTGTTGAACAGCGATCCTGAATTGTTGAATGGATTGGTTTGGGGTGTCGAAGGCGAAGCATGGGAAAAAATCGAAGGCCAAGACAACAAAATCCGTCTCCTTGATGGCTACTTGCCAAATACCCGGATGGCTGCTTGGAACACTGGAAACAACATGATCCTTTACACACAAGAATCCATCACAGACGATATGATCAAAGAGCGTGATGAAAACATCGCTAACGCGGAAGCATCACCAATCTTAGGGTTCAACTTCAAGACTGATAACGTGAAAACAGAAATCACGAATATCGCCAATGTCATGAACCGTTACAAAGCAAGTTTAGCAACCGGAACGATCGATCCAGAAGAAAATGTTCCGAAACTAAACGAAGAATTAAAAACCGCTGGCTGGGAGAAGGTCCGCGATGAAATGCAAAAACAATTTGATGAGTACCGCGCAAGCCAAGAATAAGCAACAGGTGGTTCTCATAAATCAATAGATCAAGCAAGCCGGAGGCTAAACGCATCAGGACCAATGGTTCCCACGTCTAGCTTTTGGCTGCTTTTTCTTTTAAAGTAAATAGCAAAATCTTTGATAAAAAACGTTACTTTTGTTTTTAACGTTCAAACAGCAAGCATGTTGCATCTAAAACGTACATAGCATTAAAAGATTCTCAGGTAGCTTGAGTAGGAAGCTGAAATCATGCTACATTTTCGGTAGGGAACAAATAAGGGAGGAATTTTAAATGGAAGAAACAGCAAATAGCGGGTTGGTCAAGGGCTTTCGCTTGATTTGGGCGATCGTGAAGTTGAATTTGTTTTTTGTCGTATTGACGCTTGCCGGTGGTGGAATCTTAGGGATCGGTCCAGCGTTTCATACCATCAGTGCTTTGATCCACGAAGATGGACTGAATTATGAGAATCAAAGCTTTCGTAGTGCATGGCGCATTTGGCGCAACGTCTTTGTCAAGGCCAACAAGCAGTTTTATCTGTTTTTCCTACTGACAGGGTTCTTGGTGTATAACCTGTATTTAGCTACCCAGATCCAAGGCTTGATTTGGTTGATGATCTCTTTTGTTTTAGTTGTTGTCAGTGGATTGAGTGTTTTACTGTACCTGTTAAGTGTGGTTTTTGACACGTCTTATGAGATATCCTTGTGGAATAACCTGAAATTGTCTTTTGTGTGTCTGTTTCTTCATATGGCGACCTTTCTAAAATTGCTGGTTGGGATCGCTAGTATTCTAGTTTTTACTTGGATGATGAAAGGGCTCTTGCTCTTTGGAACATTCAGCTTACTGATTTTATGGTGCCATGTGGCGATCAGTCAGGAAAAAAACGTCATTGATCGGGATTTGGCACATGACTAAGTGGCGTTTTCGTTTGTTCAAACATGATTTTTTGATCAATCAGTTGATGCAGCTTTACAGTGTACTCTTGGTGATCATCTCCATCATTATTATGTTGGTCCTGACCGCTTATACCGGAGCGGATCGTTTTACTACGAGTGAACGTTTAGTGGAGAGCACAAGCTTGCAGCTGGATGCTTACGTGCAAGATCAAAATACCGTTGTTTCAACGGTACTTGGCGAATTTACTAGTTCAGATACCGCCTTTGAATCATTACGCAACTATTTGCAGCTTTCATTGCCAGATTATTTTTCCTATAGTAATGATATTTTTCGCCAGACGGGACAGAGTGTTTACTTGCCCAATATTCTCTATCGTTTGATTCGTAATCATCCTAGTATCGAAGAGATCATCATTCAATTGGATGAAAGCAATGAGACACTAGTGGCAACGCCGGATACACCTTATGGAGAAAAACACAGCGGCAAACAGATTGATTTAAAAAATCGTCTGTTTTTTGTTCGTTCGATCGCCCAACCAAGTAATTATGCCCAGCCCTTAGGACAAGTCTACGTGATCTTTCGTTCAGACGATGTTTTAGCCAATCGACAAGAAGACAACCAAGTTCATGGAATCAACAGTTTTTTGTTTACCTCAAATGGTCAGCGCCTTTACAAGGATGCCACGAACCTCAGCAAGGAAACTTTAGCCAAAATAGATCAGGCGGTTGCTCACGGAACCATTCACGACACTCTTTCGAAAGACTTTTATATCAAAAAACAAACCACTGTCAGCGGAGAAGTGTCCCTGGTTTTGTTGTCAAAAAGGGTGATTTGGCGGGATATTTTTTCTAGTGCCATCTGGATCTTTAGTTTCGGGATCGGGATTCTCTTATTAGTCCTATGGGTGCTTCATCGCACCTTTAAGCGCTATACATCGCAAGTACAGCAGATCGTCTATGCGACGAAAGAAGTCAGCCAAGGGAATTTTGACAAACGGATCGATACCGCCAATGTCCAACAAGAGCTGAAAGAAATCGCAGAAGCCATCAATCAAATGACCTACAGTATCAACGAGTACATCAAAGATATTTACACGCTAGAGATCAAACAACGGGATGCCGACATGCGGGCGCTGCAAGCCCAGATCAATCCGCATTTTCTGTATAACACGTTAGAATACATTCGAATGTATGCCTTGAGCCGCAACCAAGAAGAGCTGGCGGATGTCGTCTATGCTTTTTCGGCCCTATTACGGAACAACACGACGCAAGAAAAGACGAAGACCTTAAAAGAAGAAATCGATTTTTGTGAAAAATATGTCTACTTGTTTCAGATGCGCTACCCAGATAAGATCGCCTATCATGTAACTATCGATCCGGCATTCGAACAGTTGGAATTGCCGAAGTTCACGCTGCAGCCGCTTGTCGAAAACTATTTTGTTCACGGCATCGATTATCAGCGCAATGATAACGCCATCAGTATCAAAGCTTATAAAGAAGCCGGTCAAATCGTGTTTGAAGTCAAAGACAACGGCAAAGGCGCAGATCCGCAGCAGTTAGGGATGATTCATGAAGAATTGCAAAATCAGGAGATCGGAGCCCAAACCTCAATCGGGATCAAAAATGTTCACGAACGGTTGCGGGGCATGTTCAATGGCGCTTATCAAATGGACGTTACGTCTCAAGCAGCCGCTGGGTTTACGGTCAAGATCCGTCTAGATGAAAACAATTTGCAAAGGGGGCATGAGGCAGATGTATAAAGCAATGTTCGTTGATGATGAATATATGATCTTGCAAGGGCTGCAAATGATCTTGCCTTGGCAAGAGCTGGGCTTTGAGGTGGTGCATACAGCGAAAAGTGCTAGTGAGGCCCTCGAGTATCTACAAGAACATTCCGTTGATTTGCTGATCACGGATATTCGGATGCCAGAAATGAACGGCATCGATATGATCCGCCAAGCGCAAGCGTTTGGGAATCGATTTTTTTCGATCATTCTATCTGGTTATCAAGAGTTTGCCTTTGTCAAACAAGGCATGGCGTTAGGTGTGCGTAATTATCTAGTCAAACCTGTTAACAAAGAAGAACTGCGTAGCAGTGTTCAAGCGATTGCAGCTGAGTTAGAGGAGCAGCAAAAACTGTTGGCAGAAAAAGAACTTTATCAAGAATCAAGCCTGCTGCTTTGGTTGAATGATGAATTGAACGAAAGCGAGTACCTCCATTTGCTGGCGCAACAGAGGGTGCCGCTAGCAACCCCTTTACCGTTTTGCAGTTCAATGGGACTGCCGAGATCTTACAAAAAATCACGACGTTTTTTCAGCAACACGATCAGCCATTGATCTTACCAGGGCGATTAGATGAAAACCAAGTGATCATTACCGCAGCCGGACCAAGACAGCAAATCAACGCTGATCTAAAAGCACTGGCACAGCAGCTTGATAGTAAAGACTGGCAGTTGATCATGAGCGAAACCATCAACGAGTGGGAGAATTTGTATAAAGCCTATGAAAAAATCAAACAGGTTCAGTCACTGCAAGCCTTCTATCCAGATCTGTTTTTACAAGAACAGACGATCCACGTGGATATTTTAGAGCGAAACGAAGAACTCCCGTTTCTGTCTTTTAACAAAGCACTGACCATTGGGGATGTCAAAACGATCCAACATGAGCTGGATAAAATGTTCGCTATTTTGGAACAAACCCAAGCAGACCCTGAGCATGTTCGCTATGTTTCGTTCTTGTTGTTCAACGATATTTATCGGCAGCTGCCAGTGCTTTCCCATGAAAACCATGAACAGATTTTGGCACGGATTCGTGAGTCTAATACACTGGCAGATTTGCGGCAGCTCTTTGATGATGTGCTGGAGCTGGCGAAATCGCAGCCACCGCAAAAACGCTATTCAGAGATCGTTCAAAAGACGATCCAGTTGATCGAAGAAGGTTATACCCATGATTTGACGGTCAAATCAGCGGCTGAAGAACTGCATGTCAGTGTCGTTTATTTGGGGCAGCTCTTTAAGAAAGAAACGGAAATGAGTTTTAATCAGTACGTCAATCTGGTGCGGATCAAGCAAGCCCAGCAGCTGCTGCTTCATTCGAAAGCCACGATCAGTGAGATCGGGGATCGCATCGGTTACAACAATACCAACTATTTTTCCAAAATGTTTAAGAAATTGAATGGTTTGACCCCCAAAGAGTTTCGCGATACCTATGAACAGCATTATGAATCCCTTGATTGAATTTAGATTTCTTCAAAAAAAATCCGGTTTTTGTGATTAAATGATAGTAATTGTGACGCTTTCACGGTAAACTAAGAGAGGAAAAATAAAGAAGAGAGCGTGATGTTGTGAAAGAAACCAAAAAATTTGCACAAGTTTTGATAGGTACCGGGCTGATTGCGTTAGCCATATCCTTATTGATCACTGCCCATCAAGGATATGATACGATCAGTACGTTTTTGTTAGGAATTTTGAATTTTATCGATGTCCCTTTTTGGATAGCCAGTTTGTGTTTTAACATTGTTGTTTTGTTGATCGTTGCAGTCTTTGATCGTGCTGAATTAGGCATTGGCAGTTTTATCAACGGGATCGGCTTAGGCTTGTTGATTGGGATCTTTGAACCAGTGATGGACAAAGTATCAATTCATTTGCCTTTCTACCCATGGATCGCTATTTTCGCTGCACCGATCTTATTTGGCATCGGCGCCGGCATTTACGTTTCTTCCAACAAAGGTTCAGCGGCGTTAGAAGCCTTGACGGCCTTGATCTATAAACGAAGCAAATTGACCCAAAAAACGATCCGTATCGGCTTGGATGCAGCCATGGTCTTGATCGGTTTTGCGTTAGGCGCCAGTGTGGGGTTAGGTACTCTCTTGTGTATCGTCTTTATTGGCCCAATCTTTGAAGCCACCATGAAAACCATCGCTGCTCGGAAGAAAAACGCCTAGCCTTGAAAATAAGTCGGAAAAAGCTGTCTGTAAGGACAGCTTTTTTGCTGGATCGAAAAGAGATAACGAGGAGTTACAAGAATCAGGGATGAAACGAGGTAACTTGTTTATTGTTTATATTACTAATTTTCGTTCCATTCATTAACGGTAAACTTCATTCTTTCTTGTGATTTGCTGCTGCTTTCGGTACTGCAATGGGGTGGTTCCAACAATCTGCTTGAATGTCTTTTGAAAATAACTTTGACTTGAAAATGAAAGCTGTTCTGAAATTTGGGCAATAGATAACTCCGTCAAAGCAAGTTGTCGTTGAGCTTCGCTGATCCGTTTTTCATTAATGTAATGGGGCAAGTTTTGCCGGTCACTTTTTTGAATTTTGTAGAAAGGTACTCAGAGGAATAGCCGATATAATCTGCGATCATTGGGACAGTCAACTTCTCTCTGAAATGATCAGTAACATAGCTTATGCATCGATTGATTTCATCGTCTTCGATAATGTTCAATTGGGCTTCACGCGGTCTTGTCTGCTGCACACGCCTACAATAGTCTTTGACCATAGCAACAGAAAGTGTACTGAGTGCATGAATGCTTGGACTTGCCTCGATCTCATTGATATAAAGACCGCCTAAACGATAGCAAATATCAGAATCCACGCCTCCAGCGATTGCAGCTCGTAGTGCTAAAGAATTTAAGATCACATTTGCATTTTTTGAATGCCTTAGTGCGTCAGGACCTAGTTGCTTTAATGTATAAGAGAAGCTCTCTAAGATAGAAGTTAGGGAATCTAAATCACCATGACGAATACAATATGAGATTTTCTCTTCATAATTGACCGTGTTGGTGTGTTCAAGATTAAACTGGTTTTCCTGCTCAAAATCAGTCAGCTTTTTTGTATCTGATTTAGCAGACTTTCTTCTTCTACTGGATTTGTTAGTAAGGACTGAGGGTGAACAATCTTTTGATTCAGGAAACAGTGTACCGAACAAATAATATTTAAAAAATTTTCTAGAGAAATATTTTCGATCGTCTCGATTCTATTGCTTGGTTTTTGTTCCAATTGTTTGAATGCAGTCTTCATTTTGACTTGTAGCGCATCTCGCTCTTGCGGATCATAGTATCCGACCAATCCTGGACCAATAACAATCTCTAAGTTTTCTGTACAGAGATAACCAAAGATGAAGAAATCTTCTGTAATCAAAAAATCTGGTTTGCTTTCTGCAAAGGAAGCTTGAAATTTAGGTAATATTTGCTGGATTTTTCCAAGATAAAAAGAACTGCTATAAATACTTTTTTTGCCTTCAAAAATACTAAATCCCATTTGATGGGTTTTTGAAAGAAGATCAAGATAATGGGTGATCGAGCCTATTTTTTGCATTTTTCCGCTCCTTTTCTTTGAATAGTACAATAATTATTTTAATTTTACAAGAATGCGCTTACTTATTTTGATATTCTGTGAATGAGGAGGCGATAGAAAGAGGTAAGTAAATAACGAAATTTTTATATTTTTGATAGGAGATGTGAGCTATGGAAAATGTGCAAGAATCACAAGCACTGAATGAAGAGAATGAAAAATTAGATTTGCCAAAGTTTTTCTACTGGAAGGGAAGAGATGTTTCACTGTCAGGATTGCAGGTGATCGTTACTGGATACTTACTGCTTTTTTCGACAGATGTACTGCAGTTATCACCAGCATTTGTGGGTGGCTTATTGATGGCAAGCAAGATAATCAATGCTTTTACCAATCTATTCGCAGGCTACTTAGTCGATAATACCAACACAAAATTAGGAAGGGACGGCCATATGAGTTTGCCGTGATTGGTGCATGGTTATGTACGGTTCTCTTATTCAGCTGTCCGCCTGAATGGAATACAACAGTAAAAGCTATCTGGATCGTCATTATGTATTTCTTTATTTTTTCTATTTTTAATGCGCTACTTTTCGCCGCACAAACCCCCTACATGGTGAGGGCGTTCCCTTCAAGAACACAGATGATCAAAGTTTCATCATACGGCGGTGTCGTTTCAATGCTAGGGGCGATGATTGTGAGTATTACTTTCCCGGTAATGATGGGAAGACTGGCTTCTTCTGGGGGCGGTTGGCGTTCGTTGATTTTGATCTATGCAGTTCCGCTCTGCTTGATTGGAATTTTACGACTGATTTTTGTTAAAGAAGACACATCAATTCGTGTCGAAGAAGCAGGTGAAAAACTGAAAGTAAAAGAAATCAGACAGATGTTTTTGAAAAATAAATATGTTTGGCTCTACGCTGCTATCGTAGGACTTTTTAATGTTATTCAAGGGATGAACATATCCGCTCAATATTTCACCTATGTTGTAGGAAACATTTCTTTACAAGGGATCGTGGGCATGCTTTCGATGATTATGCTGCCAGTAATGTTCGTTTTTCCAAAACTGATGAAGAAAATGAGCGTAGCAAATTTGATTCAAATGAGTGCAGTGTTATCGGGTGTCGGTTACTTAATAAACTTTTTTGCAGTAGCCAACATACCGGCACTGATTGTCGGAAATGTGCTTGCAAGTCTCGTTATGCTGCCACTGTCGTATCTAGGCAACGTAATTATCATGAATTTGGCAACTTACAATGAATCGATGGGATTAAAACGTATGGAAGGGAGTACGAATGTCAGTATTGGTTTTGTGGGGCAAGTTTCCAATGGGTTGGGAACAGGGCTTATCGGAATTCTGCTGGGGTTGTCAGGATATGTCGGAACAAATGCTTTTCAGCCTGATGGGGCGCTATTAATGATTCGTGGAATTTACGCAATCATACCGTTACTTTGCATGGTTGGTATTTTCTTTTTGGCTTGGCGGTTTTCAGCTTTAGAGAAAAAAATTCCGGAGCTAGAGCAAAAAAAGCAGGATTAATTTCAAAATTTTAAATGGGAAAAAGATCGATCAAGACTAAAATGATCTTCAAATGAGTCAAAACAGAAAAAGTAGGAGGACTGAAATAATTGGATGAATTAAGAAAAAGATTTATCACGTCACAACGATCAGATTATGAAGAAGGATCTGTATCAGTGTTTTCAAAACAGTTTTCATTAAAAAAAGATCCTGTGGCAGCAGAATTATCGATAACGGCTTTAGGTATTTATGAAGCAGAACTTAACGGGGAGAAATTAGGAGATCAGTTATTTGCACCAGGGTACACCTATTATCCTAAAGATTTATTTTACCAAAAATTTGACGTTCTGAACAAACTGAGTGCTGGCAATCATGAATTGAAAATCTATTTGGGTCAGGGGTGGTACAGTGGGCGCTTCACTCATGACAATCTGGTCAAGATTTATGGAGATCAAACAGCTGTATCTTGGATACTTGTTGTTACTTATGAAGATGGTAGTGTTGAAAACTATTATTCTGATTCAAGTGTCAACGAACTGCAATCACCCTATCATTATGCTGGATTTTACGATGGTGAAATTTTTGATCAGCGAATAGAAGAAATCTGCATTGGGAAAGCAAAGTTGTTTGAAGGTCGGATTCCTGAACATTTATCTGAAACGCATCTTGAAGTCAAAATACAAGAGGAGATAGCGATCAAGGAGGTAGTGAAAAAAGAGCAAAAAACGATTCTTGATTTCGGACAAAACTTTGCGGGATTTGTTGAAGTTGATTTGGGTATGTTACCAAAAGGAGCCTGCCTAAAACTAAGACATGGTGAGATGTTGACGAAAGATGGAGCGCTTTATACCGATAACTTAAGAAAAGCAAAGGCGGAAACGGTCATTTATGCTAATGGTGAAATGGGTCGCTATCGTCCACGATTTACGTATATGGGTTTTCGCTATGTAGAGCTGACAGGTGTTGAATATCGTGATGGGTTACTCACTGCTCGAGCGATTTACAGTGAGATGGAACGAACCGGCTTCTTTACGTCTTCCAATAAAAAAGTTGAACGACTGTTTCTAAATCAATTGTGGGGGCAAAAATCCAACTACGTGGAGATTCCGACGGATTGTCCACAAAGAGATGAGCGGATGGGTTACACCGGAGACGGTCAGGCATTCGCTTTGACCGGCAGTTACAATTTTAATACGGAAAATTTTTGGCAGAAGTTTTTCAAAGATATTCGATTCTCACAGCTAGATAATAAAGATGGCTTTGTTGCCCCGACGATTCCAGCTACAGGTCCAGGGGAAATTGGATTTTTGAACATGCTGGGTTGGGGAAATGCGGTTACCATCATACCAGAAATAATGTATTGGCAATACGGCTCATCAAAGTTGCAAGATGGCTATTATGAAAACATGAAACTGTTTGTTGATAGTGAGATTCGGCATATGCAAAACGATCTTTGGTTAGCCCCAAATTTAGGAGATTGGTTAATGCCTGGCAAAGACATGGCCTGGATGGCAATGAACAATGGCCCTGTGTCAAACTCCTTTATCGTAAATGATCTAAACCTTCTAAGCAAACTAGCTAGACGTCTTGGACGGATGAAAGATGCCGCTGACTATGAAATCCAGCTGAAAAAAACTCGTGAGGCATATATCGACCAGTTTATTTCTGAAGATGGCGTGATCAGTGGGGATTATCAAGGTGCTTACGTGATGGCTTTGCAATATGTAGGAATCACCGGCGATCTGCGGCAAAAGATGCTGAAACGTTTAGTCACTGATGTGAAACTTCATGGATTAAATACCGGTTTCTTTGCCACAGAATACCTGCTGCCTTTATTGGTCGAAGCTAAAGAAGTTGGCTTAGCCTTTGACGTATTGCTAAATGAAGCTTGTCCCGGCTGGATGTATCAAGTTGTGAACGGCGCAACAACGATTTGGGAACGGTGGGATGCACTGAAAGAGGACGGAACGATCAATGATGTAAAAATAGAGCAAAGCAATGAAAATATGGTTTCGTTCAATCATTATGCATTTGGTAGTGTTGGGAAATTCTTCTATCAGTATATTTTAGGAATTCAACCTTTAGAGCCAGGTTACAAAAGTTTTGATTCGTCCCTATACGGATGCGAGAATCAGCGATGCTGCGGGTTCATACCATTCAACTTCGGGTGAAATTAAAAGTGCATGGAAATACCTATCGGATAAGCAGATTCAGTTCAATATTACTACACCAAAACCTACAGTAATTGAATTGCCAAATGGAGAAAAATTTGAAGTATTACCTGGTGAGTATGAATTTGAGGTTGATTTATCAACAAATAAAAAGAGGAACGGTGAGAATAGATGGTCTTTTATTTAGAGCAGCTACAGCTGCACATCAGATTGAAGGAAATAATATTCATAGTGATTTTTGGGTTCAAGAGCAGTTGCCCCATTCAATTTTTAAGGAGCCTTCTTTAGATGCCGTCGACCATTATAATAGATACGAGGAAGACATAGATCTAATGAAAGAAGCAGGATTCAACGCCTATCGGTTTTCAATTGAATGGGCGAGAATCGAACCGAAAAAAGGGCAGTTTGATGAAAAAGAAATCGCTCATTACCAAGCGGTGATCGATTATTGCAAGAAAAGTGGCATTACTCCTTTTGTAACACTGCATCATTTTTCAAGTCCGAAATGGCTAATTTCAGAAGGCGGCTGGGAGTCAGAGAAAACAGTTGATTATTTTAGACGATATACCGATTTTGTAATCAGTCGTATTGGCGATTCTGTTAATTATATTTGTACGATCGATGAAGCAAATATGGGCATTCAGTTGGCAGCAATCATCAAAAGGATTTTGAAACAAATGGGGGTCAATCTTCAAGTCGGAGTCAATATGCCACTGGGTGAAGAACAACGACTCCAAATGAAAGAAGCAGCTGAAGCATTTGGTTTAAAAGAAAACGAGCAAGCCAATACATTTCTTTCACAACGAACCCAAAAAGGCGATCAGATTATTATTGAGGCACATAAAGCAGCGCGATCAGTTATCCGTTCAAAACACAAAGGGATTAAAGTTGGAATGACATTAAGTTTACATGATCTACAACTGGGTGATGCAAGTGAAGAAGCAAAGAAACTGATCGAAAAAGCATGGTATGATGAATTTCTTCATTATTTGCCAACAATTAAAGAAGATGACTTTTCGGCGTCCAAAATTATACTCGTGAGATTTTCACAAAAGAAGGTGTACAAAGCGCGCCAGAAGGCAGTAAATTAACTGAGATGGGGTATGAAAACTATCCGCAAGCATTGGCGAATGTTGTAAGAAAAGTATCAGATGTTTTCAATAAAGATATCTATATCACAGAGAACGGTATTGCGACATCGGATGATCGAGAACGGGTGTCATTCATTGATACAGCACTTGCAGGTGTGAGTGATCTAATCCAAGAAGGGGTTCCGGTCAAGGGGTACTTCCATTGGAGTCTCATGGATAATTTTGAATGGCAAAAAGGGTTTGCGATGAAGTTTGGATTAATCGAAATTGACCGCAGTACCCAAACAAGAAAACCTAAGCCCAGCTTGTATCATTTAGGAAACCAATTGAAGCATTTTCAATAAAAGCTGATTATTCCTATTCTTTTAAAGGAAACAATGACTGTTTTCTTTAAGAGAATAGGGAATGTTAATGGAGAAACGATGCTAGTACAGGCATCAGCTGTTGCTGAATAGCTCGGCATAAGGTCAGCGAAATTTTATGAAATGCTGGAATAAGTAGTTTAATAGAAGAAAAAAGAGGGCGATGATTTTGGAACAACTGAATCCAACAAGGTCAGTTTATAAGAAGGCAACAATGTTTCAATTGATATTCTCACAATTCAATACGGCGGCTTCGATGCTCTTTTTTCACTTGCTGGACTGATGAGTTATCTGGCAAATGAAGGATATGGGATCACCGTTTCCGTCACAGGAATTATTTTGACGGCAACTCGCATATGTGATGGTTTTATCGATCCTATTCTTGCGATATTTATTGATCGAATCAATACACGTTTTGGGAAAATAAGAATTATTTTAATTATTGGCTGGTGTTTTCGATCATTTGCAACATTCCTTTTATTCGTATGGGGCAGCCAGCATGATTATGGAATCTTGTATTTTATTTCTATGTATATTATATATATTATTGGAGCGACGTTATCCGATATTTCAGGAAATATGATTGCGCCTGTGATTACGAATGACCCTGTACAGCGACCTTATGTTCAAGTCTGGAGTACTTTGTATAGTTTTTTAATTCCTATTGCATTTAGTTTGATTACTACGCTTGTGATTCTTCCAAAATATGGGAATTATTATTCCGCTCAAATGTTGCGAGAGACGGCGTTGCTTGCTATACCAATTTCGTTTGTCCTCACAATCATTTGTATTCTGAGTATTGCAGCGATTGATCGTCCTGAAAATTTTGCAGGCTTTTCTGTCTCCGAGGAAAAGAGATTAGTCGGCTTTGCGGATATCTTCGTCTTTTCGGCGCAACCGCCCTTTTTAATGTACCTCGTATCCTCTGTTATGACAAAACTTTCCCAACATATTGCAACGCAAGCGATTCTTACTACAATGTTTTTTGGTATTTTGATCGGTGATCTGCAGCTGGGAATTATTTTGAATTCGCTTTCGATGATTCCTGCATTAGGTTTTGGATTTGTTGGAGCAAAATATTCCAGCAAGTTTGGTAATAAGGCAACGACGATCACTTGGACAAAATTGAATATGCTGGTTTCTTTCGTTACGATCCTCTTTCTCACTAGTATCGATATGAAGATGATACCAAGTAATAAGTTATATATGCTCCTTTTCTTCTTATTATTGTTTTTTGCCAACGGCACAAAAATGTGTGTGACCATTGCCAATGGGGCCATGAGATCGGATATCATTGATTATGAGTTGGTTTCCTCTGGAAAGTTTATCCCGGCTATGATTACTTCTACGTATAACTTTATTGATCGGATCATATCCTCTTTAGGAACGAGTATTGCAGCATTCTCAGCAGCGTTTATTGGCTATAAAACAGTTGTTCCACAACCGACAGATACCGCTACCATAGGAATCAAAACGATCGCTTTGTTTTTATTGTTCGGCTTTCCATTTTGACTGGTGGGATTGGTTTACTAGCAATGAAGCACTATAGTTTGACATTTGATAAAATGGCAGACATTCAAAAAGAAATCTTTACTAAAAAGGCAGGAACCATGATCAAGGGCAATCAACCTGACTGCAACTGGTAAACGTTAAATGAATCTACTTAGGGATTGTGAGCATGTATTTTTCAATAATGAAGTGAGAGGGGCGCAATTAGCATCAATTATTGTAATAGTTTAAGATTCTCTGGGTAAAAAGTGTTTTCTCCATGGTTCCCGGCTGATTGGACTTGGTATACTGATAAGACGAGTAAAGGAGAAGTGAAAATGAAAAGTTATCGTTCGACGATTGCGGCTTGCTTTGTAGGGTACATCGTTCAAGCCGTGATCAATAATTTTGCCCCCTTATTATTTTTGACCTTTCAAAGCCAATACCAGCTACCAATCAGCCAGATAACTTTGTTGGTCAGTTTTAACTTTTTGACTCAGTTAGCCGTCGATTTTGCAGCAATCTTTTTTGTAGACCGTATCGGCTATCGTATTTCGATCGTAGCGGCGCATTTTTTTGCAGCGATCGGCTTGATTGGTTTAGCCATTTTTCCCTTATGGTTTCCGACCCCGTTTAGCGGATTATTAGCAGCGGTTTTGCTGTATGCCATTGGCGGTGGCTTGCTGGAAGTTTTAGTCAGTCCCATCGTTGAAGCCTGTCCAACGGAACATAAGGAAAAAACGATGAGCATGCTGCACTCGTTTTATTGCTGGGGGTACGTGGGGGTCGTTTTGTTCTCAACGGCGTTCTTCATGGTGTTCGGTATTCAACAGTGGCCGATTTTAGCGATCGTCTGGGCGCTGATCCCGTTGGTCAATTTGTTTTTCTTTACCAAAGTCCCGTTGGCGCCAATCGTTGCCGAAGGAGAACGAGGGTTGACCACTCGGCAGCTCTTTTCCTTGAAAAGCTTTTGGCTGTTTCTGGTGATGATGGTCTGTGCTGGAGCCAGCGAACAAGCAGTCAGCCAATGGGCATCGACCTTTGCTGAACAGGGCTTAGGTGTTAGTAAGACACTAGGCGATTTGGCAGGACCGATGGTTTTTGCCTTGATGATGGGGATCTCCCGCTTGCTTTACGGCAAATTTGGAGAACGAATCGATTTGAAACGCTTTATGTTTTTGAGTGTTTTGCTTTGCCTACTGGCGTATATGATGATCGGCTTTGCTTCATTGCCATTGATCGGGTTCCTTGGCTGCGGCTTAAGCGGTTTTGCCGTAGGGATCATGTGGCCGGGGGTCTTTAGTCTTTCTGCGCAATACATTCGCAACGGCGGGACGGCGCTATTTGCTTATTTGGCATTAGCGGGAGATCTAGGATGTTCAATCGGACCCGCTGTCGTCGGTAGCATCGTCGAATGGACGGGACAACAGCTGCAGGTCGGGATTTTAGGTGCGATCGTTTTCCCGATCATCTTGCTGGCAGGAATTTATTTGGTTCAACAAATGCACAAAAAACGACAGCTTCCGTTGCTGGTTTTTCAAGAATCCACAAAAGAATAAAAAAATTTTGGAGCAAATGCCGTCTTTTCATGGTATTTGCTTTTTGTTTTCTGAAATTCCTCTAGTCAAGATAGTTTCTATCCGCTATACTTTGACTTATTCATTTAAAAAGGAAGTGATGTTGTGAAAAGTCAATTGAAAAAAGAAATCAGTTTTTTTGGGGCATTATCGACAGTAATGGGAACGGTGATTGGCGCCGGCGTGTTTTTCAAAGCAGCGGCTGTGGTCCAGCAGACCCAATCGACTGGATTGACCTTGTTGGTTTGGCTGCTTGCCGGCTTTCTAACGATTTGCGGCGGCTTGACCGTGGCAGAGTTAGCGACGGCGATTCCTGAGACCGGCGGACCTATTCGATATATCGAAAGAATTTATGGAAAATTACCCTCCTTTTTATTAGGCTGGGCACAAAGTATCATTTACTTTCCAGCGAACGTGGCGGCTTTAAGTATTATTTTCGCAACACAATGTTTGAACTTATTTCATCTACCTAGCAATTATTTGCTTCCTTTATCGATTTTGACCGGAACGAGTGTGACCTTGATTAATCTTTTGGGAACAAAAGCTGCAGCTCAAGTCCAGTCCGTCACCTTAGCAGTCAAGCTGATTCCGATTGCGGTGATTATCGTGGCTGGCCTGATGACACCAGGGCAAGTATCGGTCTCATTGGTGGATTTTTCTTCCAATACTCAAGGCCCCTTGCAGCTGGTATCAGTAGTGCCCTCTTAGCAACCCTTTTTGCTTATGATGGCTGGATGGGGGTCGGCAATGTCGCTGGAGAAATGAAGCGACCCGAAAAAGATTTGCCTAAAGCCATCATCTTTGGGTTGAGTTTTGTCACCTTGGTGTACGTGTTGATCAATGTTGCGTTTTTAAAAACATTGCCGATCGATCAAATCGCTGGTAATTTGAACAGTGCCTCAGAAACTGCGATGGCCTTGTTCGGCAGTTTTGGCGGAAAACTGGTCACGATCGGTATCTTGATCTCTGTTTATGGCGCATTGAACGGCTATACAATGACTGGCTTGCGGGTCCCATATGCGATGGCGTTGGAAGATGAGATTCCTTTCAGTAAGACCTTTGCGACCCTAAGCAAAACCACCAATGCACCCTATGCGGCGGCCTTTTTACAATTAGGGATCGCTTGTATCATGATGCTTTTAGGCACCTTTGATCTTTTGACCGATATGCTGGTTTTTGTTATGTGGTTCTTTAGTGTATTATTGTTTGTAGGAGTTTTTCGTTTGCGAAAAACAGAACCGCAGATGAAGCGTCCGTATAAAGTTCCCTTCTATCCAATCATTCCCTTGGTTGCGATTTTAGGCGGCTGTTTTATCTTGATCATGACCTTGATCACTGACACGTGGTTAGCAGTCGTGGGAATCGGCGTGACGTTACTAGGAATTCCGGTTTTTTATGGAAAAGCAAAAGGAAAAGCGAGAGGAGCGAAAGAATGAAGATCGTTGTACTTGATGGCTATGCGTTGAATCCAGGAGATTTGGCTTGGCAAGGGTTTGAAAAATTAGGAGAGGTGACGGTGTATGATCGTACCTCATATACAGATAAACAAGAAATAATTGAGCGAATCGGTGATGCCGAAGCGATTTTGACAAATAAAACACCGATCACCGCTGATGTGCTCAAAGCATGTCCGCAATTGACCTACATTGGGGTATTAGCAACTGGATACAATGTCGTTGATTTTGCAGCAGCGAAGGAACAAGGAATCACCGTGACCAATATTCCTAGCTATAGTACCAATGCAGTGGCACAAGCGACCTTTGCTTTGCTGCTGGAAGTGACGAATCAAGTGGGACACCATAATCGTTCCGTGCATCAGGGCGACTGGCAAACCAGCAAAGATTTTTCTTATTGGCAGACACCGTTGATGGAATTGGCAGGCAAAACGATTGGGCTGATTGGATATGGTGCGATTGCTCAAGCAGTTGCCACGATCGCTCATGCGTTTCAGTTGAAGGTGATCTATTTTAATCATCGACCAAAACCAGCACAAGCGGATTGGGCAAAACAAGTTTCGCTGGCGGAATTGTATCAAGAAGCAGATATCATCAGCCTTCATGTTCCGCAGTTTCCTGAGACAGAAAAAATGATCGATCGCACAGCATTGGCACAAATGAAATCTTCTGCGATCCTGATCAATACCGCCCGTGGCGGCTTGATCGATGAAGCGGCAGTTGCTGAAGCGCTGAAAACCGGGCAGATCGCAGCCTTGGCGGCAGATGTCGTTTCAAAAGAACCGATCGCAGCTGACAATCCCTTATTACAGACGCCAAATTGCTATTTGACACCGCATATCGCTTGGGCACCCGTCGAAACCCGACGTCGTTTGATGGGGATCGCTGTGGCGAACTTAAGCGGTTTTAAAGCAGGTACACCGCAAAATGTCGTGTAAGCAAAACGAGCAAGTAAAAGGACTTTGACAAAGCAGGCGACTAGCAAAGCAGTTAGTCTCGCCAACACAGTAACCATTTCGACCAGTCATCCAGCCTCACAAGGTGATTGGTCGTAGGACTGGTGGTTTGTCTAAGTCCTTTTTTTGCTGAAAAAGAAAGGAGACGGTCTTGAAAAAGTATTATTATCTAGCGGCCTTTGTTAGCTTGCTGGTCTTGAGCTGGCTGATCCAAACCCAAAGCAGTCGCTTTTATACACAGCCGATCATAGAAGTACAAACGGTTCAAGTCACCGCCGACCAGCAGCAGATTCAAGGGATCCTTCGCAACGGAGAAGAAGCTGGGGCACTGCGGACAGTCACTACGCAATACACCCCCAACGGTGCGATTCATCCGTTGTATCAGACCGGACAACAGCTGCTTTTGCAAAAAGAAGGGGATGGCTGGCAGGTACAAACACAAAAACGGGATGGGTATCTCTTTTTCTTCCTTGCCTTATTCCTGATGGCAGTAGTCGCAATTGGTGGCAAAAAGGCTTACGGGCTTTGCTTAGTATCTTTGTGAATACTGGCTTGCTGCTCCTTTTTCTTTGGTTTCACAAAGGCAACAGCTCCTTTTCATTGGTCTTTTTGATGATCGTTTTTACGATCGTCTCGTTGGTTATGACGATGGGGATTTCTTATGGCTTTCGCACGATCGACAGCCGCAAAATCATTGCCTCCTTAGCCAGCGTTCTCTTGGCGTTTTTTCTCTGTCGATTCGCCATGGATCTTTTGCAAGATCATGGGTTGCGCTATGAGGAAATGTCGTTTCTGACCCGTCCGTATCGCAGTGTCTATCTAGGAAGTCTGCTGATTGGCGCAATCGGTGCCAGCATGGACAATATCGTCATGCTGATTGCCAGTTTAGATGAGATCCAACGCATCAATCCCCAGACGAGCCGCAAGGAACGATTAGCGATCGGTCGGTCCATCGCGCAAGATACGACTTCTTCGATGATCAATGTCTTGTTGTTTGCCTATTTAAGTGGGAGTATGCCAGCACTATTGTTTTACCTAGCCAATGGCTGGCTGCTTTCGCAAGCATTGCCGATGCATCTTTCTTTAGAAATAGTGCGTACAGTATGCGGCGGCTTTGCGTTGGTTTTATCGGTACCGTTGACGCTCCTTTGTTTTGAAGTGCATAGGAGGAAAGCAAAATGACTGTTTTGTTTGTGTTGATCTTGCTTTTTCTCTTGCTGACTTTCGCTGTTTTTCGGATCGAAGGGCTGTTTCAAGTCACAGGTCTGTTTATGAATGTGGCCGTCTTTCTAGCGCTACTGGTCCTGATTGACCGAGGGGCACCGATTTTACCAGCGGCTTGTGTTGCCTTTTTAGCCGTGGCGGCGATCACCTTGTTTTTCGTGAACGGCGTCAATCAGAAAACCAAAATTGCCTTTGTCTGTGTGTTGGTCTTTCTAGGGCTTTTTCTACTATTATTTCCTCTTGTGCTCTCTGCAATGAATCTTCATAGGTTTTCGGCAGAGGAACTCGATGAGTTGGCGATGTATTCCTTTGATGTAGCCATCGATTTTAAGACATTGATGACTGCGATCATTTTGATGAGTTTTCCGGGGGCGGTGGCAGATGGGAGTATGGCGATCAGCACTGCGACCTATGAACTTTTTCAAGCAAACCCGCAAGTCTCAATCAAGGCATTAAGTAAAAGTAGTATGACAGTGGTATCAGACGTATTGTCTTCGACGATCAATACCTTATTGTTTGCCTTTATGGGAAGTAATCTGGCGTTGATTGCGTGGTTTCAAGATTTGTCGATCTCCTTTGGTGAAATGATCAATTCAAAGGCGTTCGTCTCAGAATTGATCGTTTGTTTGATCACGGGTCTGGCAGCGGTGATTATTTTACCCATCACCGCATGGTCAGCGAGTTGGTATTTTTGGAAAAGGAACCGAATGGAATAGAAGGGAGCGCAACAACTATGGAACCACTAATTGAAACCGAGCGATTATTGTTGCGAGAAATGAGTCATGACGATCGTCCAGCGATTGAAAAGATTTTGCAAGATCCAGAAGTCATGATTGCCTATGAAGGACCCTTCAGTGAGCAGGAAGTCACTGGTTGGATCGACAAACAGCTGCAACGCTATCAAAACGATCACATTGGCTTGTGGCTAGTGATTGAGAAAGCATCCGGGCAAGCGATCGGTCAATGCGGTTTGACGTGGCAAGACGTCAAGGGAGAAGCTGTTTTAGAAATTGGGTACTTGTTTCAAAAGAACTTCTGGCATCATGGGTTTGCCACAGAAGCCGCCCAGGCTTGTAAAGACTATGCGTTTGGAACGCTGAATGCCGATATTATTTATTCGATCATTCGTGAGTCCAATCAAGCCTCCATAAATGTGGCATTGCGCAATGGAATGAAGCTGGTGGATCGCTTTGTTAAACACTATCGACAAGTGGACATGCCGCATCTTGTGTATGCTGTGGCGAAAGAGATGTGAAAAACGAAAGAATGCTTTTTTCGATTTAGACAATGAAACGCCCCTAGAAAGTTAGCTTTTCCTAACTTTCTAGGGGCGTTTTTAAGCTTGCGTAAAGCTTTTTCGCTCGATGAGTTCAGCCCCTAAAAGGACTGTTTTGGTGATCGCTCGAGGATGAACGATCTGATCCACCAGCAAATCGATCGCGGTTTTGGCGATTTCCTCCACATCGATGTTAAACGTTGTTAGTGGGGGAGCCACAAATTTTGCGATCTCATTGTCATTGATACTGATTAATTCCAAGCGATCAGGAATGATGATGGATCGTTCATTTAACGCTTGGAGCACACCAACTGCGACGGTGTCAGAAGCCACAAAGAGCGCCTCTGGCAAATTGTCACCAAGGGATTCCACCATTTTTTTCGCCAAACGATAGCCGGTTTCAACGGAAAAATTGCCACCAGTAAACAGGAACGCCTCATCGAACGCATCTCGACGAGCCAGCGTTTGACGGAAGATGATCTCGCGACTATCCATTTCTGCGCGTTGGTATCAGGATTTAGATAAGCGCCACCAATAAAGCCGATCTTTCGGTATCCTTTTGTTAAAAACAGATCGATCGCCAGTTGCGTCATTCGATCAGTATCGGGTTTGACCGTATCGAACAGCTCTGGACAGGGGTTGATTTCCAAAAGGACACCATAGGGACAAACGGATTTGAACTGCTGCGTTTCTTTCTCAGTGAAAGAGCCAATCCCAATAAACCCGGCGACCTCTTGCAATGTTTCTAAAACATCATCTTCATGGGTGATCAGTTGAATTTCCAAATTGTTGATTTTCGCATATTTTTCTAAAGAGATTCGCAATTGTCGAAAATAGACATCTTGAAGCTCTTCTTGTTCTGTCAGCCAGAAAAGGACGGCGATTTTTTCTAGTGTTGTTTTTATTTTTGAGCGATCATAACCTAGTGATAAAGCGGTATGAATAATTTTTTGACGCGTATCGGCTGCGATCGACAACGATTCGTCGCCTTTCAATAATCGGGAAACAGTCGCTTGTGAAAAGCCTGATTGCTCGGCAATTTTTTTTATTGTAACCAATCTTCTTCACCTCTTTCTTCTAGTATACGCTAACAACTTTACCAAGTAAATGAATTTACTAAATATATTTACTGAATAGTGAAATTTCAGAGCGCGGAGATGTTTCAAAAAATGTTTGTTTGAAAAACCTTGATTTAAAACGTTTGTTTACTCTGTTAAAGAAATAAATTTAGTAAAACTATTTACATATTAAGTAAAATAATTTATTATAAACAAGAAGATAGCGTTTGCAAAATAAAGAAAAGGTGGAGAAATGATGATGAAAAAAATGTCTCGAGTTCTTTTTTTAAGTGTAGCAGCTTTAGGATTAGGTGCTTGCGGTCCACAAAGTGAAGGGACAGATAGTACTGCGGAAAATAGTGGCAGCGGTAAGGACTATGATCTATTGGTCTGGGAAGACCAAGCAAAATCAGCTGGGATTGAAGAGGCAGTCAAACAATTTGAAGAAGAACACGATGTGACGATCAAAGTGGTCGAAAAAGCCTATGGTGGACAGATTGAAGATTTACGATTGGATGGACCCGCTGGTACAGGTGCGGATGTCATCACGATTCCTGGCGATCAAATCGGTACAGCAGTTACCGAAGGTTTGTTGAAAGAATTAACAGTCGATCAAACGCTACAAGATCTGTATACGGAATCAGCAATGCAATCGCAAATCGTTGACGGCAAAGTCTATGGTTTACCGAAAGCGGTTGAAACACAAATTTTGTATTATAACAAAGAACTAATTTCTGAAGAAGACTTGCCACAAACAACGGATGAGTGGCTGGAGTATTCCGAGTCTGTTTTAGGTGCTGACAGTTATGGGTTACTGGCATTGTGGGATCAAATTTATTACGCACAAGGTGTATTGAGCGGTTATGGTGGTTATGTTTTTGGCGAGAAAGCCGATGGATCCTATGACCCTGAAGATATTGGATTAGCTAATGAAGGCGCGATCGAAGGAGCAGACTATATCCAACAGTTTTATGATGCCGGTGTTTTTCCATCCGGATTGGTCGGTGAACAAGGAATCAATGTGTTGGACTCTTTATTTACGGAAGGAAAAGCTGCAGCTGTCGTCTCGGGACCATGGAACTTGTCTCCTTATAAAGAAGCGGGCATCGACTATGGTGTGAAAGAATTGCCATTATTAGGCAATGGTGAACATATGGGCTCCTTTATCGGTGTCAAAAGCTACAACGTAAGCAGTTATTCCCAAAACCCTGAATTAGCTGAAGCGTTCGTGAAATTCATCAGCAATGAGGAAAATTCAAAAGTCCGTTATGAAAAAACGCAAGAAGTACCAGCGGTTGCTTCATTGGCAGATGATCCAGCAGTTCAAGAAAGCGAAAGTGCTGCAGCCATTGCTGCTCAGTCCCAATACGCAGAACTAACGCCTGGGATCACTGAAATGAATTCAGTATGGGAACCAATGGATGCCGCATTGCAGACCATTGCTACTGGAAAGGCTGAACCGAAAACAGCTCTACCACAGGCAGTCGATCAGATCAAATCAGCCATTGCAGCAATTCAAAACTAAAAAGTCGTTACGAGGACAAACGTTTCGGATGGTGATTCAGCACTAGGAATCAAGTAATGCCGAACGAAACGTTTGTCAGCGGCTTTTTCTTACAGGGGCGAAAATGTGAAAACACGCAGTCGTATGCAAAACGAGCAATGCTATT
>JADLOZ010000507.1:0-67475 GCA_017562165.1 Ectropis grisescens | reverse complement strand
TTCTGTAAAATAGGGACAATTTCGGACATGCTTGAGCGAGGATTTATTATTATTCCTGTCCTGATTTTGGGGTTCACATAGTCTTTAACAGCATTTATGACGTCGTTTTCTAAATTTGACTCGGATAGTTGTATAACTGTTCTTGTATAGTCTTCGAAAGGTTTCGTCACAGTCGGTCGTTTTTTATGTCACCTACTACTACAAAGCATATTTGTCTGCGGAATTTATTTAGTGGGTCCTCTGAGATAGGAATATCTAGTATTGGACTCTCTTCACTAGTATGTGCTGTATCGGTTATACTGCCTTGACTTCTTTGAACTGAGAGAGTTGTTGAGCTACATACATCAGAATTGGCTGTGGGGTAGTAGAGCTAGCTACTGAGGGTGGCCTTTCTGTCTCAGGTGGATTGACTGCGAGAGAACTAACGTCTTCGTTATTTATTTCGATCCTAGATAAAGCGTCAGCGTTAGTGTTGACCTTCCCTTGCTTATAGATGGGGGTGAAGTCAAACTCACTCAATCTAAGTCTCCACCGTGTCAGCCTTGAGCTGGGCTCTTTGAGGTTCATAACCCACTGGAGTGGTTTATGATCGGTGAGGACTTTAAACTTTCTCCCGAATAAATAGGGTCTAAAGTATTTAGTTCCCATACTATTGCTAAAAGTTCTTTTCTATGGTGCTATAATTGATTTCACTAGCATTTAGGGTTCGAGATGCATATGCTATTGGTCGGTCACTTCCTATAGGTCCTTGTGATAATATGGCTCCTAGTGCAAAGTTGGATGCGTCAGTGGTTAGTATAAATTCTTTTTCAAAGTCAGGGTACTGTAAGATCGGGTCGTTTGTTAATAAGGATTTACATTTTCAGAAGCAATTAATGTAGTTAGGGTCGTTATATGTTATTTTATTCCCTTTTTAAGACAGTGCGTCATAGGTTTTGCTATTCGGGCAAAATCTGGAATAAATTTTCTATAGTAACCTATTAAACCAAGAAATCTTTTAATTTCCGTGGCTGTTTTAGGTATAGGGAATTTCTGGATAGCCGCGATTTTGTCCGGATTGGGCTTAATTCCATCTTTACTAATTATGTGACCAAGGTAAGCGGTTTCAAATTTAAGGAATTCCGACTTGTCCATCTGGATTTTAAAGTTGGAATTTTGGAGTCTTTTAAATACTTTCTCTAAATTGACCATGTGTTCTTGTAATGATGTACTAAATACTATTATATCGTCGAGATAAACTAGGCACACTACGTTCTGGAGGTCTCTCAGAACATTGTCCATCACACGTTGAAATGTGGATGGTGCATTTTTTAAACCCATGGGCATTCTCAAATACTCAAAATGCCCATTTTCTACATTAAAAGCTGTTTTTGCAATGTCGTCAGAGTTCATCTCTACTTGGTAAAACCCACTAGCTAAGTCTAGTGTTGTAAAAGTAGTTGCAGTTACCTAGTTTGTCTAGTACGTCGGTAATGTTGGGGATTGGGTATTTGTCGTCAATAGTTTTGTCATTTAATTTTCTGAAGTCAACTACCAACCGCCATTTCGTTTTACCAGATGCATCTGCCTTCTTTGGAACAACCCATATAGGGGAATTCCACGCGGACTCAGAAGGGCGAATGATACCCTGTTCTAACATTTTAGCGATTTGGTCTTGAACTTCTTGCCTATGAATATACGGGTACCTATAAGATTTTGTGTGTACCGGTACTTCATCAGTTGTCCTAATATTGTGTTTAATTTTATTTGTGAAGGTTAAGGGTTCACCATCTAGATAGAAGACGTCTGCATACCGAGAACAAAGTGTTTCTAGGTTAATCTTTTCTTCGGCGTTTAAGTGGTTTGTGCGCAATCGAGACAATACTTCCTTAACACGGGCTGGTTTATGATAAGTAGACCGATCACATTGAACGTTAAAAGCTCTGCTGTAATTGGGCTACCTACAGAAAATATTACATCATGACAAGTTGGATTAGTAACCTCTATGATGCCTCGATTATTAGTAATTGTAGTGACACATTCTCCTATAATACAGTTAGAAATGGTTTGTTCGGGGATGAAGGCTTCTCCATCATGAAAATTTATTGGTACTCTAACTAATTTAGAAGTGCCGGCTGGTATGGTTTCTTCATATAAGTTACAGTTGCGAGAGTCGTACATAGTCAGAGGGTTAGATGATTTTCTAGTTATTAAAGTCTTAGACTTTAGGTCTATTTGGACTCCCATCTTTCAAGTAGGTCTAGTCCTATCAGTCCGTCAAAATAATCATGGAACTTATAAATGAACATCGTTATGTTATCTTGTTCATTAAGTTCCTCGAAACAAGGTATTGTAATGGAATGTTCACTGCGTGTGGTAGCGTGAACATTCGTTACCTCAAAGGGTCATAGTTAAGTGGAATGTCAAAGTAAAATTGAGCTGCGGCTTCGGGGCTTAAAACGATTGATTGGCCCCAGTATCAATTAGCAATTTAAGAGGAGGATTAAAATTTGTAGATAAGGTAGGTGTCGTTGAGTTTGGAGGTTAAGTTCTATTTTGGTTTGTCTAATTTTTGGTCTTCGAAAATCCTGTTCCTGAGCTGCAGAGTTAGGCTCGGGTTCATTTACCTCTACTGCATAACTCTCCATATTATATTTAGGATGTTCTTGGGCGTACACATAGGGATAGTCAGTATGATCGTAATAGTCTTGGTCATCAAAGTCGTAATAGTCGTAACTCGTCTGGGGGTCATTATAGAGTTGTTGGTCGTAAAACTCGTTAAAATTCATTTCCTCGTCTTAAAGTAGTTAGAGGGTGGTGGATTGCCGTGTTTACTCAGTCGTGCAATTGGCGTGCAGGTGCTGGAAATGGTTTCGTAACATAGTGACTTACGCCACTCATAGGTGTGTTACGTTGAGGTAATTTAAATAAATTACTTTGAGGTCTGTAGTTAGGTGGTTGAGCTGCGAACATTTGTTGCGTTCTAGTTGGTCCCTTAAAGTGAGGTCCCTGTGGCCTCCAAGCTGGTAGCATTCTTTGAGGCTGGGCAAAGTGGGGCGATATGGCCCGGGTGCGTGTAGAGGGGCGGCATATCAAGTCGTCGCAAAGGCTGTAGGGTATGCTAGACGCACTTACCTGCATCTTTTTCTCGGTGAACTGCTCGTTGCGCTGCTGCATGTAGAGCGTGTTCACCTCCTCGTGGGTGAATTTCAAGGCCTGTTCTATTGTGTCAGGCCGCATGCAGCGAATGCGAGCGCCCAATGGATCACGTAAACCCCGAAGGTACGATTGTAAAGTTAGGTCTTTATATAAAGTTCTTTTGGCTTCAATCGTACTTTCGACTGTCTCGTAAAAAGATACATAGGTCATAATAGTTGTGAGCAGATTCTGACATTTATCATAAAATTCTTGCGGACTAGACGAGCCTTGGCTTAGTAACGCTAGATCATTGTACAGAGACGTTTCGTTACGCTGGTCGGAAAAGTTTCCGATAAGTGCGGAGCGAATACCTAACCAAGTGTCGGGTATCCCGTTTGAGTTCAAAAGGCGGGCCGCTGGTCCTACAACTTTGTTTAAAATGCCGTTTAACAGAGATAGGTTACTAAGTCTAAACTCCGGTTCTGGTCTAACGTACTGCTCTACAAGCTGGTCACAGAGCCGGATAAACCGGGTCAGAACGTTGGGGTTGCCGTCGAAATCGGGTAAAACACGAAGTCCTTTATAGACTTGCTCTACGGCGGCGTCTACCATCTTGTATAAATTACGCCGTTCACTATCGCTAGAATCACTATCACTAGAGTAGTTTATTTCTAAGATATCGCTTAACGTTCTATTTGCGTCGTGCAAATTTTGGCGATTATTACCAACTAACCTACTGGTCCGAGACTGCCTTGGTTGGAAAATCTTGGAAAGTTTAAGGATACACTTATAGGAAACGGGAAAGCAACTCAGATAGAAACTGAAGTACTTACATTTGCATCTTGGTGTCTGCACGATCGATTTCTTGATCACTCCCGAACTACACTCGCGAAGGTTCAAGTTTCTCGAAAATACTTCGATAGATTCTCGGTGAATCTTTTTTCGAAAATCCGTTAGACTGCGCCAGTTAAGTTGAGCGAGTCCAGGAGTTGCAAAAAACCTTTTGCAAATTAAATGATTTATTAAAATTTATAATTACATTTAAATTACTACTAATTATATTAGGTGTCAACGCGTCGATGTAAGACTACGAAGGGACGCCGATCGCCGATCGGTGTCCGTCTTCCGGGTGGTCCGATGCTTCGCGGAACTGTTTGCAACACGGTGGGAATCACGCCACCGCCTCCAATTGAGTAATGTTTAATACGTCTTGTTGGTCAGCGAAATCCGTGTAACCGGGCATCGTAACAGGCGCGGCAGTACTCCCGCTATTATTTACTTCTTACAATATTGAGTTTTCTGAAATTATTGTAATTTAAACGAATAGTACTTATATCGGCGTAATATTTACTATTAAAGTTATAATTGAACTAATAGTACTAATATCGGTAGTACTGATATGATTTTTTTATTATAAGCAATGATATAATTATAATTTTAAAACTACCATCCTAACAGTGGGACTAATGTCAGCGTAATGTTGACTACAATGTTTACAATGCACGAGCTTATTTTATTTTATAATGTGTCCGAGTCAGACGCGAGGCTAACATCCGCATAATATTTACTGTCAAAGTTATAATTGATTTAAGTGATTAATGTTTTTTATTATTTTAGTTTAAACATAATTATTAGTAACTAACTACCATTTTGAATAAACTAAAATATTTTTTACTTCATACGTTTTTGAGTTTGGTAAAATAATTGTGATTTAAACTAATAGCACTTACATCGACGTAGTATTTTTACTAATTAAGTTATAATTGAACTAATAGAACTAATATTGGTACTATTAATATGATTTTTTTACTATTTGTATTTAGATTTAATTATGATTACAAAACTACCATCTTATCGGCGGGATTAACGTCATCGTAACATAAACTAATTAACTTATAATTAATTGAAGTTAGTATTTTGTTTTGTTTTTTTTTTTGAACTTAGATATAATTTTAATTAACAAACTACCATTTTAAATAAACTAAAATCTGGGGGCGCGGCAGTACTCCCGCTATTATTTACTTCATACAATATTGAGTTTTCTGAAATTATTGTAATTTAAACGAATAGTACTTATATCGGCGTAATATTTACTATTAAAGTTATAATTGAACTAATAGTACTAATATTGGTAGTACTGATATGATTTTTTTATTATAAGCAATGATATAATTATAATTTTAAAACTACCATTCTAACAGTGGGACTAATGTCAGCGTAATGTTGACTAATTAACTTATAATTGATTTAAGTTTATTTTTGCTTTTTTTTAGTTATTTGAACTTAGAAATAATTTTAATTAACAAAACTATAATTTTAAATTAACTAAAATATTATTTACTCGATACGTCATTAAGTGTCGTAAAATTATAATAACTGAAACTAATATTACTAATACCAGCGTAGTATTTTTACTAATAAAGTTATAACTAAACTAATAGAACTAATATTGGTAGTACTGATATGATTTTTTACTTATTTGTAATTAGATATAATTATAATTACAAAACCACCATCTTAACAGTGGGATTGATGTCAGCGTAATATTTACTACTTATCTTTTAATTGATTTAAGTAAGTAAATTTTTTTTTGTTATTTGAACTTAGATATAATTTTCATTAACAAAACTACCATTTTATATAAACTAAATTATTATTTACTTTATACGTTATTGAGTATGCTGAAATTATTGTAATTTAAACTAATAGTACTTTTATCGGTGCATTATTTACTAATAAGGTTATAATTGTTATAAGAGTTTCATGTTTTTTTAAATGAATTTATGTAATTATAATTAACAAAACTACATTTTTAAAGTTGGGCTAAATATCGAAGTATATATTGATTTAAGTTTTTTTTTTTTTTTTTTTTCTTTTTAAGTAAGTTATAATTATAATTTCTAAAACTACCATTTTAAATAAACTAAAATATTATTTGCTTCATGCGATTTTAAGTTCGTAAAAAATAATAATTAGTGAATGGCCTACGGCAGTTGACCTCTGACGGTCCCTACATCATTCTGAAACATTATTACAAATTGGTATTAACTTTAAGCAACGTATATTCCAACTATCCAAGCAATGAAGTGTTTTTGTAGTTAAACTGTAATGGTGTTTTTGCTCTTATTACTCTCTCAATCGAACTTATTTAACGTCTTTTTGTTTTAGTCGGATTTGATAGCGAGTCTCAGCATAAAATTTACGAATAAATGAATAGTTTTTTTTTAACTTGGATATAATTATAAGCAAAACTACCTATGTATTTTACATTAAATATTTAAAAAGAGTGTGTTACTTTTACTTTAAACGTATATTTAATGAGTTCGAAATTAATATAACCTATGGGGTCCTACGACACTTGACCTTGACACTTGACCTAGGATACTTGACTCTATTGCACAATGGGAAATTATGTAATATTAAGTAGATATTGCTAAATCAGTGTTTTCTCAACCATTCAAGCAATCAAGTATTTTACAGGTACAATGGTCATGTATTAACATTTTTCTAATTAATTGCTATAATCTCTTGTAGTGAGTAAGTACATTTAGATAAAAAAACTCTGTTTCAAATCAAATTGAACCGTAATGAGTATATTTTAAAATGTAAGTAACAGATAACATGGGCTGGACTGGACCCGATTCACGCGATCGGATCTAGGAGTGAGTATGTATTTTTTTCCATTTACAAACACGAACATGAAGTTTAAGTTGTTCCATAATTAATTATTATTTAACTATCCTTGATAATCTTCAGATACCAAGCGACACGGTAGTATACAGAAGAAAACTATGGACAAAGATGGAAACTTCAAATTAAACTGAGCGTTACCATTTTTGCCGCAAATTGCTTGTATTTTACCACACTTTTGCCATAAGTGATAACACGGTCGATTTCATCAAGATCATCATCTTATGTATTAAATTAGGAAAGCAGATCTAGTGAAAAGCACAAAAACATTTTTTATAAAGAAAATACAATCTGTCACTAAAATAGCCGATCGAGTAATTACTAGTGAAGTAAAAGGAATGAGATATACTTTCTAAACAATATTATGTTTTCTGTGTAGGAACGAATAAATAACAATACAAGCAATGCACAACGCGAGAGCATATTTATTTTATAACGATGCGTTCTTGTCGGGTGGTGAAATATTAAATGAATTTAATGTTTTTTTTTTTTTTTTTTTTTTAATGTTTTTAATATAACCTAGTTATGCTATAGTTATCCAAATTACCATTAGATTTTAAATTAAACTAAAGTATTACTATTACCGAAAATTATTAGAACTAGATATTACCTACAACATATATATAAGTAGTGCATCCTCAACTATTCAAATAATGAAGTATTTTGATAGTCCAGGTACAATGGTATTTAAATGTTATTTCTACTTAATTGTTATAATCTCCACGTTGCGTTAAGTATTAAGTTTCAAGAACCGTTTCAAATCAAATTACACCGGAAACGGTGAGTTTAATTCAAAAGTAATTCAAATATATTTTTCCATAATAATACCTAATAATAGTTGAGGAAAGCTTTAGATTGCAACGCGGGACACAGCTAGTAGGACTACAATTTCTTTAAAGTGTACTAGTAGTTAAAATTTTAATGAGAATCAAAAATTCGGTATGCCCTATGTGGTTGGTGGGTTGTTTTAACTCTTCACCGCATTTTATTTTAGAACTTAGTCACATTAACTAACTCTTATCCTTCTCAGTAAGTAGCGATGATATTGGGATAACGATTTAATGTAATTAGCATATTGGCAATGTACAATTTCGTGTTTGGAATTTGAAAGTTATGAAGATGTCAAAGTATGAAGTTGATCTAACAAAATATGAGAGTACACCTCTATAATATAACAAGATAAGCAATGCACAACGAGAGAGCATATTTTAAAAACGATATATCCTTGTCGAACGTTTAAAATAATAATAAACTTAGTAAATGTTTTTTTGTTTTTTTTATACCTAACTAAGCTATAGTTATAGTTAGCCTAATTACCATTGTAATTTTAAAGTAAAATAAAGTATTACTATTACAATAAATCTCGCGTGTTGTTGATAAACTGAGAGTAGGTAGACATGAACAGGGGCCACGCGAAGGTCTTTTTAAAAGCAATTTTAAAGAATATAATGAATTTTATTTATTTGCTCTAGACCTTAACTCTAGGACGATTTAACACGGAATGACTTAAACCTAAAGCTTATTCTAAAAGGAGGCTGGGAGCCAGACGCTAATTCAGCAGTCTACGCTGCGTCCGGCCGCTATGGGTGGCCGTATTCGGTGAATTCTCAGCTTTGTGCTGACGGCACAACCATGGTGTTTCCAGAGCGGTAGGGCTGTGCTCCCAACATAACTCCTCCTCTCCTCAAGATCGAGATTACCCGAGGGATGAGGGTGATCTCGAACCTGACCCCTAAATTTAACATACATTTTTTAAATTTTAGTCTTAAACGCTAACGATACAAGGCCGGTTATGGCGATTACACATAAAATTAGATTACTTAAGCTAACACTTTTATGACCTAAAACACTGAGGTTTTCACTGTCACTAAAACTTCCACTTTTCTGCAATAATAAATTCAGGAACTGAGTGTCGCCGAGGTCGATGCCTTCTAGGTTAACGGGTCGTTTCTGCATGTCTGTAGTGGTGGTTCTTATTTGGGGCAAATTAATCACGGGGAATCTGGTGTAAATTAAGTCTTTTCCTTGAGTTTGGTGTCTTCTTAAAGTTATTTGTTCTATTTTTACTGTACAACTGTCGTCAATGGTGAGAGATAAGTCCCGGAGACAACTTCTTGTTCTATCTCGTCGCCACAATATTTGGTGAGTAGGGTCTCCTTCTTTGTGTAAAGGATCCAGCGGTTAGGTTGTACCAGGTCGGCTCTTACGTCATCAACGGTGACAGGAACTGGGTGACAGCTGGAGATATTGGTCGAAAATTTCATGAGTTCGGCAGTGCAATGGTCTTCGATCAGCTGGGTGACGTCGTTTTCGAAGCACAGGAACCGGGCTTCGTCGACTTCACGGCACGGCTGGGAGAGCGGCGTAGCTTTCAACCCTTTCACTAGGATGAAGGGGTATTTAGGAAGGATAAGGGAAGTTACGTCGTTTGTTTTGTTGTAGATAGGTAACGGAATCAGTTTGAAATAATTAAAGGTGTCATTTGTTATCAAAGGAATATGCATAATGAGCTTTATCTGATTTTGCTTTACATAGGCCTTAATTTCTATACATTGCTCTATTTTAAGTATAGTCTCTGCGTTTACAGGAATACCAACTTATCAGTTATTTCAATTCTCCGTAGTAGTTCTATGAGTTCGTCTGTATCTATAAGAGACTGATGTAACAGGTTAACTTTAGCAAAGGCAATAGAAGTTTCAATCTCATTGAGTCTCAGGTAAAGAATTTGAAAATTATGTATGAAAGCGTCATACAGATGAATTAGTTTATTGCTGAACTGCGAGTCTAGACTCATTAAGGGTGCGGCTGATGTCTTGTATGCTTTGTTCTATTTGTACGAAGTTGCCTTTGGTAGAGTTAGCTATTTTTGTAAATGTACCCAACATTTCGGAAACGATTATCATTTTCTGTCTAAATTATTTTGTTTTGATTCTACTTCTTGGATTAGTTTCTCATACATCACAGCGTCATCGTTATCTAAATTACCAGTTATTGCTTTTACGAAAGAACCAAGAGGGTTTATTAAGCCGCGTTTAAGTCTTACTGACGGAGTTAGTTGCTTAAACTTGTTGGCAGTTATGTTCATAATGTAGTCGGTTTGTGTCTCTATTATTTCTCTAAAGTCGCTGTCAAAAGTTGCGAAGTCAAAACAGTTGCGTACCATTTGTCGTAACTGTGTGAAGCCATTTATATTTTGTTCTAATTCTTCCAGTAAATACCTTAGATCTAAAATTTTGATTATCGTCCATGAGTCGTGACTGACGAGGGCTTGGCCTTCCTTGATCGGTAAAGGCCAGGGTTCCTCTCAACCTTCTGCAGGTGAAGGGCTCCGGCATGGGTCACCAGAAGTAACCACCTGTGGAGGGCGTTTTATGTCTTTAATAGGTACTGTGGTATCTCGGTTGCGGAGGTTTATAGATACGACGTTTTTATCTATGGGTCCAGTGACCTGGGCCTTTTGATAGCGTGGTTTGTCTTTAGCGCGTCTAGTGTTAACCCTTTTATGAAGACTGTGTCGCCTACGTCTATATCGAAGTCCTTTTCTCCACCTCGTTTCCTAATTTCGTTCTCTTTCGCTTTAACAATCTTATCTGTAAGGTATTTGTAAAGGTGTCGCGTACGTTTACGTGTTCCTTGACCAACTGTTGAGTAAATTGTTTATTGAAATCTACGTGGAATGCGCTGCTTGACTCAGTGTGGCCAAAACTACTTCAAATGGAGTAAGGCCCGTAGTGGAGTGTATGGTGTGGTTGTATGACATTATAGAATATGTCATTACTGATGCAGCATCGGTTACCTTTTGTTCGTATTTGGCAATTCTATAAATTTCAATAATAGTAGAGTGAAATCGCTCAACTACTCCTACCGAGTTGGGGTTATGAGGGGTACCGATGTGAAGATCGATTTTGTAAAAGATAACATTTCTTTAAGTAAGGTGTTATTGACTTCGGTCCCAGGGTCTGAGCTAATTCGACTGGGTGTTCCGTAAAGAGAGAAGTATTTTATTAGGGCTCTAACTACTTCGGGGTAGACTTGGTGCTAATTTCAAAGGCTTGGCCTAGTTTACTGAAAGCGTCGACTATTGTTAAGTAAGTTTTCCCATCGATTGAGAAGGTGTCTATAAAAGCTCCTGAAATGGTTTAATTTGGGTCTGTGTCAGTTGTAGTTCCGGTTTCAAAGGTTTTCGATCGTATTTCATTTTTTTGCAAAGTTCACATGAGTTAATAATGCTAGCTACTGTTTCTGCCATGTTATGCCAGTGAAATGTACGCTTTAAGTGTACTAGTGTCTCCCTTATTCCTCTATGGCTATTCTTTCCCACATGATATTTAACTACTATGTTTCGTTGTTCGTCTTCATCCTCCACATAGACTACTCTTTTAGTGCATTCAATGAATTTGACAGTTCCCTTCTGAAAAAGGAATATGGTAGCTTCAGAGAATTGTTTTCGATGTAACGGGTTTTCGAAATAAAAGAAATATTGAACTTTTGGTTTGATATAGCTTTTCAAAAATCTTTTAACTAGATCTGGGTTAGATAAGGGCAAGTGAACTTCTAACACTTTCTGTTTGTCCCTAGACAAATCTTTGACAGCCAGTTCATCTCTATTCCAGGTATATACGAGAATTTGATTTGGTTTAGTGTCGATAGCCTCTTCGAGTATAAAGATGCCGTCTGTATCTAAATTTTCAGCGGAATGGATTGTGCCTATAGTGCTTTTCTCCTCTTGTCCTCCTTCTGATGCAGTGACAGTGTCACTTCCTGGGACAGGTACGAGTAAGGGGATCGTGGGCCACCACTTGCTATAGATATGGTAGTTTCGTCTGAGTCGGATGATATGACTATCGGCGAGGGTGTTCGTTCGTGTGAACTGCTGGTACCGGGTCTATTTTTGGAGTCTATATGAACTTTCATGGAGACATCGTCGTCTACTGCGTTTACTCTAATACGTGACAAGGCGTCAGCGTTGCAATTTTGTTTTCCTTCTTTGTGCTTTATGTCATAATCAAATTCCGCGAGACGTAGTTTCCATCGAGTCAGCTTGCTGTTAGCTTCTGTAATTGATTTAGCCCATATTAATGGTCTATGGTCAGTGTATATAGTAAATTTCTTGCCATATAAGTATGGGCGAAAATGTTTGGTTGCCCAGACTATGGCGAGAAGTTCCTTCTCTGTAGTGCTATAGCGTGTTTCCGCTTCGTTTAGGGTACGACTGGCGTATGCCACTGGTTTGTCACCACCAATGGGTCCTTGTGAAAGAACGGCGCCGATCGCGAAATTAGAGGCGTCGGTTGTGAGTACGAACGGTTTATCGAAGTCGGGGAATTGCAAAAGTGGCGCGTTCGTTAGAAGTTCTTTGCATTTCTCGAATGCACCTATATATTCGGGCTTGCTACAGTCAATTTTATTTTTCTTTTCAGACATGTAGTTAAGGGTTGTGTGAGTTTAGCGAAATCTTGTATGAATTTCCGGTAGTAGCCTACTAGACCGAGAAAACTTTTATTTCTGTTGTTGTGCGGGGTAGAGGAAGTTTAACACCGCTTTTATTTTATCATCGTTTGGCTTAAGGCCGTTTTTGGTGATAGTGTGGCCAAGGTAGAGGACCTCTTTCCGTAAAACTCACATTTGTCTAGAGTGACTTTAAGGTTGGTTTCTCTGAGTCGGTCGAAGATTTTTCGAAGTTTTGGGTGTGCTCTTGTAGGCTGGAAGAGAAGATAATTATGTCATCAAGATATACCAGGCAATGTATACCCTGAAGTCCCCTAAGTACGTTATCCATTGCTCTTTGGAACGTAGCAGGTGCTGTTTTTAACCCAAATGGCATTCTTTTGAATTCGTAGTGTCCTGACTGTGTAGTAAAAGCTGTTTTCGCCCTATCCTTTTCATTTACTTCAATTTGGTGGTAACCAGACGCGAGGTCTATTGTGCTGAAGTATTGGGCTTTCCTATTTTATCAAACAAATCCGTGATATTGGGCAAGGGGTATTTATCGTCAACGGTAATCTCGTTAAGGCGGCGATAGTCAATTACCATTCTGTATTTCTTTTCACCAGATGCGTCGAGCTTTTTGGCACTAAGTGGACTGGTGCGCTCAAAGGAGTGTGAGTCAGTTATTACATTGTCGGCTAGAAGTTTGTCTACTTGCTTCTGTATTTCTTGATTTACTACTGGGGGTGTCTATAAGGCCGGATATAAATCGGGTCTTCGTTTGTAGTACGGATGTTGTGTTTAACCTGGTTCGTAAATGACAGGGTAGTTTTTCGCAGTAAAATATGTCGCGGTACTCGTAACAGAGTTTTGAAATACTCTCGCGTTCCTCATTGCTAGCGTGGCCTAATCGTAATTTTTGTAAATTTTCTTTCAGTAAGTCGTCGATTGTGTTGTTGTCGTTTATCGAATTTATTTCAAGCTCTTCGACTTGAAATTTGGATACTGAGAGAGGTCTATTGAGCTTAATAATAGCCTTTTCATCAGACGCATTTTGGATAACTGTAAATGCGAAATAGTTGTCACACTTGACAAGGGCTGTGGGCATTCGGACGCCGCGTTTGAATTGGACAAAATCTAAAATTGCGTCACCATTTTGTAGGTTAGTCGGGACTCTAACTCTTCTTTCAGATCGGGCCGGTATCTCAACTTCGAACGGGGGGTCGTACAAAATAGGTATGCAAGTATTATGTGTCTGTAATACTTTCCTGCGCATATCTATGTTTGCACCTAACTTTGACAGGAGGTCAGATCCAATAAGACCGTCATAACGTCCGTCTACGTCGTAGACGTAAATTTCTGATGTAATCTGCTCTTGAATGACTTTAGTAGTGGTATAATTATGACTTCGTCGTGCGTACTCTGCGCATGAGTGCTAATGACTTTAAACGGTTCGTAAAATTTGAAATTACCAAAGAACTCATCAACTTTGGCTGGGCTAATAAAGGAGCGACTGCTTCCTGTATCTATAAGGAATTTAGCGTTAATTTCAGGGATGATTACATGGGGTAGTCTTAATATGCTGTCACAGTAGTTAAGGTTAATTATTTCACTATGTTCGCTGAGGCAGGTTCCTGAAAATTTTCAGGTTGCTCAGGGTCGTTAGGGTACATATTTTCTACCTGAGTCTGCTCTGAGTAATTTTCGTCAAGGAAGTATTCGTCATCATTGTAGTTGTAGTTAAAGTCGGGGTTATAGTCCTGAGGCAGGGCGTCGTAGTCATAAAATGGTTCATTTACCATCATATTTTGCCTGATAGGGGCAGCAGTGCGCATAGTGACGTCATCGTTATGTGTTTTAATTACGTGTGGTTGTTGCTGGTTGTGTGTGTGCTGTGTTGGTATGCCAAATCTATGTTGCTGGGGGATGCCAAATTTAAAACCGCCATGTTGGAATGGAGCGCGTTGTGTGGGCATGTGTGCTTGCCCAAAGTTTCGTTAGGGTGCGTTTTGGGTATCCCGAAACGGTACCCTGTGTGGGTGGTTGGCTTAGGTTAGGCCTAAAGCCTGAGTTTTGTGGTATGCCAAATTTGAAATTTGTTTGAGGGGTAAATCTAAAATTACTATTGGCAACAGGGTTAATAATTGTTGGTTTGAATCCTTGAGGTTAAAGACTGAAGGCCTGTCGTTTGGGGTTGTGTGCTTTTATTAATTTTATTTTTTGCATCATATTGAAATTTGAAGTTGACTTCTTCAGTCACTATGCTAAGCGCGTTCTCTAGTGTAGAGCAGCCCTTTAACCGTACTATTCTGATCATGTCTTCAGGTAAGTTATATAAGAAGACATTTAATGCAGTGTTGTTATAGACGATCATTTTAGCTGCCTTTATGCCTTCGTCGCTTAACCGGATTACTTTAGCAAAAAGTGAGCTCCTGATATTTTGGATCCGATGGCAAAACTGAATGTATGTTTCACTGTTTTTGATTTTAAGGATTCTAATTCGATGGCAATGCATTCCTCTGAACGAGGGTCTCCAAAATGTTGAGTAAGTATCTCTTTTAACTCTTCATAAGAGCAGACATTAGGGTGGTCGCTAAGTAGGATGGCCGCTTTACCACAAAGTCTACTGGAGATAGTGTGGAAGAGGTACAAATTTTGAGCGTGGCTGCCTGCAATTCGGCTACAATTTATAACATACTCGCATTTATTCAAAAATAGATTTAGGAGGTTTTCATCTCCGTCGTATCTGGGGATGATATCGACAAACTCCTTAGGGATGGTTTTAATTTCCATATTGAACTATTTACTACTTCTGACACTATTTCACACAAGTTAAGTCTAAGTAATTTAACTATAGGATACTAAAGTATATATGGTGCCAATTTCTGTGCACTATATTAAGATTTAAAGTCGCCGATTGCTGTGCGATTGTTTATTCTAAAATTGCCAATTTGTGTGCAATTGTTTATTGTAAAATCACCGATTTAAATGTGATTGTGTAACCTAGAAATCACCGATTTAAGTGTGATTGTTTAACCTAAAAATCACCGATTTATGTGTGATTGTTTAAATCTAGGAATTGCCGATATGTGTGCAATTGTTTAACCTATCCAGACAATTACACCTATCCTATTTGCCTATTTTCGTGCAAATCAAAATCAGATAAGCGTAATATTTAAATCTGGTTAAAAGGGTGGAAAAGACACGGGAAATGAAAGCAGGAAGTGAAAAGGTTTACTCACAGTATGCCCGCTCCCATGTCCTCCTGGTGATTCAGCGCCAAGGTCCTCGGTGTGCGCGCCTCCGCCGGGAGTCTTATTTATAAGGTTCGGGTTTCCACCGCCGCGTATAGTCGGGTTTAGCGCGAGCGCCTCGACCGCGATGTCGAGTTTTGAAATCACGGAAGAAAACTCGCGAAAACTTGGTGAAAATCCGGCACGGCTGCGCCAGACATGAACGGGGGCCACGCGAAGGTCTTTTTAAAAAGCAATTTTAAAGAATATAATGAATTTTATTTATTTGCTCTAGACCTTAACTCTAGGACGATTTAACACGGAATGACTTAAACCTAAAAAGCTTATTCTAAAAGGAAGGCTGGGAGCCAGACGCTAATTCAGCAGTCTACGCTGCGTCCGGCCGCTATGGGTGGCCGTATTCGGTGAATTCTCAGCTTTGTGCTGACGGCACAACCATGGTGTTTCAGAGCGGTAGGGCTGTGCTCCCAACATAACTAGGTATATCTTTAAACTTTCCGTTCTTGTCGGACGGTGAAAATGATAATAAACTTAAGCAAATGTTTTTATTGTTTTTTTTATACCTAGCTATGCTATAGTTATCAAATTACCATTAAAATTTAAAATAAACTAAAGTATTACTATTGCCGAAAATTATTAGAACTAGATATTACCTACAACATATATATAAGTAGTGCATCCTCAACTATTCAAATAATGAAGTATTTTGATAGTCCAGGTACAATGGTATTTAAATGTTATTTCTACTTAATTGTTATAATCTCCACGTTGCGTTAAGTATTAAGTTTCAAGAACCGTTTCAAATCAAATTACACCGGAAACGGTGAGTTTAATTCAAAAGTAATTCAAATATATTTTTTTCCATAATAATACCTAATAATAGTTGAGGAAAGCTTTAGGTTACAACGCGGGACACAGCTAGTAGGACTACAATTTCTTCAAAGTGTACTAGTAGTTAAAATTTTAATGAGAATCAAAAATTCGGTATGCCCTATGTGGTTGGTGGGTTGTTTTAACTCTTCACCGCATTTTATTTTAGAATTTAGTCACATTAACTAACTCTTATCCTTCTCAGAAAGTAACGATGATGGTTGCAGATGTCTTTTCACGGATACTTATAATTTTTTAATTTTATATGCGTAAGTTTAGTCGTACATGCACACTTTGAATCGAAAAAGAAATCAATCGTAATAAGACGATAATAAACAATAAATTCTAAGCAAATGTGACAAATTACAAGGTAACGATTATATTGGGATAACGATTTAATGTAATTAGCATATTGGCAATGTACAATTTCGTGATTGGAATTTGAAATTTATGAAGATGTCAAAGTATGAAGTTGATCTAACAAAATATGAGAGTAAACCTCTATAATATAACAAAATAAGCAATGCACAACGAGAGAGCATATGTTAAAACGATATATCCTTGTCGAACGGTGAAAATAATAATAAACTTAAATACCTAAATGTTTTTTTTTTTTTTTTTTTTATACCTAACTAAGCTATAGTTATAGTTAGCCTAATTACCATTGTAATTTAAAAGTAAGCTAAAGTATTACTATTACTATAAATCTCGCGTGTTGTTGATAAACTGAGAGTACATCTTTAAACTTTCCGTTCTTGTCGGACGGTGAAAATGATAATAAACTTAAGCAAATGTTTTTTTTTTTTTTTTTTTTTATATACCTAACTAAGCTGTAGTTATAGTTAGCCTAATTACCATTGTAATTTTAAAGTAAACTAAAGTATTACTATTACTAGAAATCTCTAGTGTTACGTGAAGTATTAAGTTTCAGGAACCGTTTGATATCGATATGTGTTTTACTTTAATTTACAAACAGTACCTACGTCTATTACTAAGAAATTGAAGCGATATCACCATTATTGCTTAGAACTGTTTTGATAAACTGAGAGCATATTTTAAAACGATGCGTTCTTATCGGACGGTGAAAACAATAATAAACTTAAGTAAATGTTTTTTCTTGTATTTTTTTTTGTATTTTTTTATACCTAACTAATATAGTTATATTTAGCCTAATTACCATTGTAATTTTAAAGTTAACTAAAGTATTACTACCTACAAATCTCTAGTGTTACGTCAAGTATTAAGTTTCAGGAACTGTTTGATATCGAATTATACTATAATGATAAGTTCTAAAGGCTTATGTAGTTATAGAAAAGGGAACTGGAAGCGACGCAAATGATTTGAATGTTATTTCAGTACGTACGTGTTTTACTTTAATTTACAAACAGTACCTACTTCTATTACTAAGAAATTGAAGTGATATCATCGTTATTGTTTATAATTTGTTTTGATCAACCGAGTCTAATTTTGTTTTGAAGATGTTTATACCGCAATTTCGACTTAAGTAAGGAAACATTCTGTAGATCTATGCTGGAACGCGCATAATTCTACAACGTACCAGTAAGTAGGTATCTACGTCTACTTTAGTTTCTATATTTGTAGTAGTTGATTCCGCTTCCGACCTGCCTCCTTTGATGATCTTATCTAATAAATGTGGAAAGCAAATCTAATGAAATCACTAAAACATAATATTTGAAATAAAAATATATTTCACTATCACGGTAACTACAATGACAAAACAAAGTTCACTAAGCAATGAGATAAACTATCTAACAGGTACCCTTTTAAAAAAAAGTAACGTAAACGTTAAATTCTAATATTATAAAAAAAGTAATCACAGTAACGACACAGACCGATTTTTCAATTAAATGATAAACCTAATTCAGAAAACTCAATTTTCTTAACGTGAATATTTAATAGGTAGATACAACAATTGATGATACCCCGAATAAGATTGAAAATACCCACGTTCATTGAATTGGAGACTCAGCGTGTGGCGCTCACGCGCTCTGCGGTCCGTTGGTGTTGGTTGGACCTCAAGTAATCGTGAAGTGCTCGTCGCCCGCCACGATCACGAAAAAAAAAAACTCACCCGCGCGGCGAAACCGCGAAAATCAGCGGTCTCGTGAGTTTTGAAATAAAACCGTAATTCCGTAACCGCAGCGGGTGCGCGTGAAAATCGCTCCAGCCTAAGTCTATGTCTCTAGATGTAATGTAACGCACCTTAGTGCCAGTTTGCTCTGAGCCTTAAATTATTTCGTCAAGTGAAAAGTGAAAAAACATAGCTTTTATTCACTTGACGAAAAAACCTATTTTCAATTTTTCAATCTTATCTACACTGTCAGGAAAATTGAACTTTCTAAAACCAAGCTTAGCTCCAATTTGGTAAAACCGGTCTTTGACGTCAAAATGAATAATGTACGAAATCATTTCGATGGACGATGATAAGGGACTTGGAGGGCATTCTTTGATAAATAATTAATATTAATCTTAAACATTTTCATTGTGAAAAATTTAAGGACAATTTTTTTTTACATTTAATTAAATATAAGTTTCTATTTGTAATACAAAATTATAAGCTTTTAAAAAAGAAAAAAAAACATTTTTATAAAAAATATGTCTCTCTGTTTGTTTCGGCTTTTCTCTGAAACAGTTGAATTAATTTAACAGGGCTTTCACTAGGAGATAGCTAATTTTGTAAAGAGTAACTTGGCTACTTTTATTTTAGAAATGAAATGAATGATATTAAATAGATTGCGTAAACAGCCGGTTTAAACGCGGGATGCAGCTAGTCATTAGAGGTAAATATATTCAGTTATTGTAGCGACTAAATTAACTTTAGTTCAATTGTATTGTGTAATGTTATGTAGGTTCTTCAGATTTGATGTTCTAAATAAATTTTGAAGAAGTTACAATTAAAATTACTTCAAAATATTTTACGTATCTGCCTGTTAAATAAAAAGACTTGTCGATATTTTCACTGTAGCGTAACATAATTTGGTGATATTTATTTAGTCTTATGATAATAATTGGTTCTAATTACGTTAAATTTCTTGAAATACCAAGTACAATACTCTAAATGTTCTCAAAACTTTAACCAAGAAATAGAAGCCACATTAATTTAAGAATTATAGAACTTTGAATCTAGCCGAACCGTGAGTTAAATGTGTAAAATATAAATAGACGTTTTTGCCGCGTAGCTTCAGCGTCCCTTATTTGACGACAACGAAAATACGAAATTAACAGTAACCATTCAAGATTATACAATGTTCCAATACAATGTCAATTTGATTAATGTTCATTATAAGTCAATGTGATTCGATTAAAATTTTCTATTCAACATCGTTCTCAGCAGAATTCGTTCATCATTCAATCAGTATTTGTAGTTGGTTAACTGCAAATACAACAATCACGTAGGTGCCAAAAGGCTCATAGGATACCCTAGTTTGAAAAGAATTCAAAATCTTGAACATCGCTGCAAATTTTCTAGCTGTTTTTTTTCCGATGCATTTCAGACAGGGTTGCCATTTCTAAAATTTGGCAACTAGGGCATGATGCATGAAGACCCCAAATTTAGAGCCCAGAAACCGAGCTTCACAACAGGTTTTTTTAAATATGTAGGTACAGTATTTATTGTGCAGACCATAGAATTAAATTTAGTCTTATTTCATAATAATTTTAACAAGAATTTAGCAATTCGGTTCGTAGGTTGAACGCGGCGTACGGATACAGCAGTACAGGTGACGCGGGCGGTCCAAGACTTTATAAATCTGTACTACAAATGAAGCCCCGCCGGACGCTCCTCGGACACTAGGACCGAAGAAACCTGGAAGGCAACCCTATCAGGTGCATATCCTCTGAAAATGTCAAAGGATATGCACCTGATTTCTATGACCTAAAATGCCACTTTGCTCTTTTTATATTGGACTTCTCGTGGTTTGAAAACGCGACTTCGAATCATGGTTGACGATCAAAAGACAAGTACCTCAGTCCGCAACATGACCGAAGACATGTACCGTGATTTTGGCGTGAAAACGATCAAACAAGTTGTTAACAGTAGTTGCAAAATTAAACTTATTCGAGAAAACACAATTACATATTAACTTTAAAAACTAGAATAAATGCCTTAACCTACATTGTTATAATAATTTGGTAAGATGAAAAAAATTAAACTTCAAAACGCAATATTATCCAGCAATTCAATTCTGTTCTAGGTGCAACAAAAGTTTTGTTATCCCTGTTAACCGAGTGTGTAATGTTAAAACAATAAATTTATACATTTATATCTTTCACTGTGAATTTATACACAAAATACAATATAGTAAGTACTGCTAATAGTAATATAATAGACTATTGAAATTACACAATGAAATTTAGTTACTTGCGATTTAGGTGCCAATATTTAAAAATAACGGGAGCATTTCGGTAACCGCAAGGACAAGTCGAGTTAAGATGTGTTTCCAATAATAAAATAAATTCTCTTATATCTTTTCTCCAGACAGTTTCAGTTGAAATGGTAGAACAGGAAGAAGAAAGCGTACTAGATGACTTTTCTAGTTATTATACTCAGGCGCTTGTAGCCAGTAATTATTATTTATCTAGGCAGCATCCATCACCTTGGCTTGGTTAGATTTAGACTAAAATTCTCCTTTTATGCCCGTTTTCCACTGCGGGCAGAACGGGCCCATTACGGACTCCGCTATACATGTAACGATGATTTTCATACATGTGCTTCCACCAAAGCGGAGACGAGCGGGCGGAGTGAGCGCGAGTTATGCCCGCTTTCCACTGCGAAAGTGAAATGAGCGAGAAACAGTTGACCGGAACGGTGTTTGAAATGATAAATACTTTTGCCTTCCACTAAGAAAGAGTTTTTTAAATAATTTATTTCGCTTTCCACTGACAACGACATCAACTAGGCGAAGCGGGAAATGAACGACTACTCCGTTCATTTTCTGTCTAGTTCTCGCCCCATCCAACGAGGTTGTTAACTAATTCATTATTATCAAAATGCAATTTATGCCTTATTTATAACCACAAAAATTTAAAAGTGGCTAAATCTGCGGCCAAATTATTTAACCAGTAAGTTTTGAAAATTGCGGCTAAATACCTAAAGAAGGTGGTCAGATATAGCCACAAAATAACTAACTTGTCAACACTGCAGGCACGCAAGGGATAAACAAAGAGAGGGGGTCTGTTAGGGGGTGGCGGGACGTTACGACTCCGTTCAAAACTAGTTTCAAGAGCATACGCAGCGGACTCTGCTTTATTCGCTTGCTCTGCTCTGCTTTACTCTTTTGGAGTAAAAGCAATTGTGTTAAGTATAATAAAACTAGTTCAGCGAGTTTTGTTTGGAGTCTGTGAGAAACTCGCTTAACTCGCTCAATTCGCTAACCTCGTATGTGGCTCTTTTAACTCGCTCACTCCGCTCCGCTCGTCAACGCTTTGGTGGAAGCACATGTATGAACATCATCGTTACAAGTATAGCGGCGTCCGTAATGAGTCCATTCTACTCGCAGTGGAAAGCGGGCATTAAAGAGTCACATACGAGGTTAGCGAATTGAGCGAGTTGAGTGAGTTTCCACGGACTCCGAACAAAACTCGCTGAACTTTCATAACGCTAATTTAGCCACAATTTTCAAAACTTTGTGGCTAAATAATTTCAACCGCAGATTTAGACACTTTTAACTATCGGCGATAATAAATAAGGCATGAACCAAATTTTAATAAAAATGAATTAGTTTTCAACCTCGCTGGATGGAGCGAGAACAAGGCAGAAAATGAACGGGTAGTCGTTCATTTCCCGCTTCGCCTAGTTGACCTTGTTGTCAGGGAAGCCGAAATAAATTATTTAAAAACTCTATCTTAGTGGAAGCCAAAACTATTTATCATTTCAAACTCCGTTCTGGTCAACTATTTCTCGCTCATTTCACTTTCGCAGTGGAAAGCGGGCAATATTATCCTCGGGCTCTCGGGAAATATAAATACATAGTTGTTTGACTATACATAAATGGTAGTTAAAATATTTCCAAAGTGAAATTTTAGATTGATATCATATTTCTTTCTAAATGAAAAAGTCTGTCATTGTATCGTTAATATAAAATATCCATATACTTGGTTAAAATAGATAACAACGCTTTTCTTGCTCCTTTAGATACATCCTCTGAAAATGTTTAATGTTTACAAGACTGAGAAGCAACAAGGTCCGAACCTGGTATCGATTTTTTTTTTCAGTTTAAATAATTTAAATACGTTTACATAACAGCGAAAATATAACTTCAGAGCCGCTAATAATTTTCCGAAAAATGAATGTTTATTACATTTTCAGATCTAAACATTTCAGAGGACGTATTTTAATCCATTCATTTTTTTAAACTTCAAATTATATAATTATTATTATCTTAGTCACTAAAGCTAAAAAGCAAAAAAAAGTATAAACTTACAAAAGTATAGGAACTGTCGAATAGCAATTAAGTGTATATAGTAATTAAGCACGCAAATTATTTCTAAGTACAAAAAAAATAGAAATGGATTTGAAACAATACACTTTGTATGACTTGGATGAATAAACCGCCGTGCCGGGTATCTTTCCGCCGTATTCCAAACATTAAACATACGAGTCTTATAAAAATCTGAAAAATATTTTAGTGAAAAAAAAAAACTGGACTTTTCGAACTTATACATATCTCTTACTCAGAAGAAGTTAGATTATAACAATGTTTAAGTAATGCCATATTACCTTCATGGTGCTTAATTAAATCAGAGATTTTTACATCGACATAAGACAGGTGTGTTATATTATTTGAGGGTATAATGTCATAAAATTGACTTTATTTATGGTTCAATAACGAGGAGTACTCAAAATGACAAATAATGCTCCAACCTGTTGCAAATACTTTATAATTGCACTATAGTGTAATTATTGTGTAAATAATATTTTGATTTAAAAAGGCGTTACTCGTTTAACGGTTTATTTGTCCATAGCCACATAAGAATTTATCGTGACTACAAAAACTGTTTATTTTTTTTAAATGACAACGTTTGGCTACAGTTTTGGTATTAATTATTTTGGTATTAATTATTTTGGTATTCATTAGAGCTTATAGAAAGTTAAAATTACTTAAATATCTTATAAACGATGTGCCTTTTTTTTCAAATACCTAACACATTTACATAACATTTTGGTTCGAATAATTGGCACACATTTAAGGGCTTAATCTAATACCTAAATTTCATACAATTTTGAGTACTTTTAATACACAAAAGTTCTAAGATTATTATCGTTTCAGTAATGAAATATCAGTGATTGTCATTGTAAATAAACTGTTCGAGAGGTTTTATATAGTAACTTCACACCTTCACAGGTAATCATTTAGTGTCATTATTTAAGAAGTATGACTATCAAATTTAGGTATCATTATTTGATAGTCGAGGGACTCTTTGTTGAGTCCACCTGCGGAAGTACCGTAACTTAGCCAGTTGTTTTACCACCAGGCAGTAAAATCTGTGAAATCTGTGTGTAAAATTCCAATTTGAACAGGAACGTTTCAAGTGAAATTACTGGGAGAGAAATAGTGTTATACTTGTATCGTATCTTTATATCCGGATGACGAGCGCAGTGTAAAGCTGGACAGTGATTTCGACTCATTAGAATATATAAAAACAAAACAAAACTATTTTTACTTTAAATCTTCTGTGTGTAGGTAAACCGAGATCTTACACTTTGAATAGTCAGTCAAACATATTCGTTGTGGTACTAGATTCACCAGATGTCAATAGATTGTTGACATTAACTCAGCAAGTTTAGAGTTGATTTCAATGAAGCTCAATGAAGATACGTAAAAACTCAAATGTGAAAATAATAACATACCTAGTTTTGCCTTTTACAGGTATCCAAAATTGTATGAATATTAAGCTTCACTTTTCTACCTTTAACATTAAAGTTTATAATATAATAAATATATAACATCGAAAAATATTTCAGATTTCGTTTTACGAAATTGAATGGAGAAAGTTAAGCCTAAAAATTTTGATCGTTTTTTACATAACAGTATGTATGTTTTATGATGAATAAAATATTGATAATTAATCGTAATAATTAAAAACATTATAGCATAGTCATATAACAGTTACATAAATAACAATTTTGATACCAGATTAAGGGGTTATTGAAGTTAGGCTGGTTTCAATACTATTTAAGAGTCTGAGACTTTAAAAAGCTTTAACGTGTATCCTATTACTTTTTTTCACATTCACATTTTCTGTTTCCACTGCTGGGATTCGTGTATTTGCACAATCAACTTTGGAGAATCAACTTTGATTCTCCTATTTTCTAATTCTTGAATGTCTAATTTCTACAAAAGTTGTATTGTATGTTGTCTTCTTTAAACACACATTAAATTATTATTAAAATGTATTATAACAGCGTTGCAGCAATTAATACATTAACAAAATCAAAAAGAACTTTAAGATTAAAAAATGTTTTACAATAGAATTTAGACAATACAAACATAACATTCCATATAAAAAACTCAGCTACCATTTTAAGGTTATCAAAGCATAATATAAACCAGCCTAACATTCACTTGGGTTTCAGTATAATTGTTGAGTGTTTTGTTGAGAATAACGTATTTGTTACGATTCTATAATGTAACATTAACTATTTAATATTAGATGGGGCAAACATATTTTACGCAAGGATATCCAAAAATATGAACGGTCTTAATCAATTCTGTTACACAAATACACTATTGTGCTATTAAACATCTTCTACGTAGACATGAACAGGGGCCACGCGAAGGTCTTTTTAAAAAGCAATTTTAAAGAATATATAATGTATTTATTTGCTCTAGACCTTACTCTAGGACGATTTAACACTGAATGACTTAAACCTAAAGCTTATTCTAAAAGGAAGGCTGGGAGCCAGACGCTAATTCAGCAGTCTACGCTGCGTCCGGCCGCTATGGGTGGCCGTCTTCGGTGAATTCTCAGCTTTGTGCTGACGGCACAACCATGGTGTTTCAGAGCGGTAGGGCTGTGCTCCCAACATAACTCCTCCCTCCTCAAGATCGAGATTACCCGAGGGATGAGGGTGATCTCGAACCTGACCCCTAAATTTAACATACATTTTTTAATTTTATTCTTAAACGCTAACGATACAAGGCCGGTTATGGCGATTACACATAAAATTAGATTACTTAAGCTAACACTTTTATGACCTAAAACACTGAGGTTTTCACTGTCACTAAAACTTCTACTTTTCTGCAATAATAAATTCAGGAACTGAGTGTCGCCGAGGTCGATGCCTTCTAGGTTAACGGGTCGTTTCTGCATGTCTGTAGTGGTGGTTCTTATTTGGGGCAAATTAATCACGGAGAATCTGGTGTAAATTAAGTCTTTTCCTTGAGTTTGGTGTCTTCTTAAAGTTATTTGTTCTATTTTTACTGTACAACTGTCGTCAATGGTGAGGAGATAAGTCCCGGAGACAACTTCTTGTTCTATCTCGTCGCCACAATATTTGGTGAGTAGGGTCTCCTTCTTTGTGTAAAGGATCCAGCAATTAGGTTGTACCAGGTCGGCTCTTACGTCATCAACGGTGACAGGAACTGGGTGACAGCTGGAGATATTGGTTGAAAATTTCATGAGTTCGGCAGTGCAGTGGTCTTCGATCAGCTGGGTGACGTCGTTTTCAAAGCACAGGAACCGGGCTTCGTCGACTTCACAGCACGGCTGGGAGAGCGGCGTAGCTTTCAACCCTTTCACTAGGATGAAGGGTATTTAGGAAGGATAAGGGAAGTTACGTCGTTTGTTTTGTTGTAGATAGGTAACGGAATCAGTTTGAAATAATTAAAGGTGTCATTTGTTATCAAAGGAATATGCATAATGAGCTTTATCTGATTTTGCTTTACATAGGCCTTAATTTCTATACATTGCTCTATTTTAACTATAGTCTCTGCGTTTACAGGGAATACCAACTTATCAGTTATTTCAATTCTCTGAAGTAGTTCTATGAGTTCGTCTGTATCTATAAGAGACTGATGTAACAGGTTAACTTTAGCAAAGGCAATAGAAGTTTCAATCTCATTGAGTCTCAGGTAAAGAATTTGAAAATTATGTATGAAAGCGTCATACAGATGAATTAGTTTATTGCTGAACTGCGAGTCTAGACTCATTAAGGGTGCGGCTGATGTCTTGTATGCTTTGTTCTATTTGTACGAAGTTGCCTTTGGTAGAGTTAGCTATTTTTGTAAATGTACCCAACATTTCGGAAACGATTATCATTTTCTGTCTAAATTATTTTGTTTTGATTCTACTTCTTGGATTAGTTTCTCATACATCACAGCGTCATCGTTATCCAAATTACCAGTTATTGCTTTTACGAAAGAACCAAGAGGGTTTATTAAGCCGCGTTTAAGTCTTACTGACGGAGTTAGTTGCTTAAACTTGTTGGCAATTATGTTCATAATGTAGTCGGTTTGTGTCTCTATTTCTCTAAAGTCGCTGTCAAAAGTTGCGAAGTCAAAACAGTTGCGTACCATTTGTCGTAACTGTGTGAAGCCATTATATTTTGTTCTAATTCTTCCAGTAAATACCTTAGATCTAAAATTTTTATTATCGTCCATGAGTCGTGACTGACGAGGGCTTGGCCTTCCTTGATAGGTAAAAGGCCAGGGTTCCTCTCAACCTTCTGCAGGTGAAGGGCTCCAGCATGGGTCACCAGAAGTAACCACCTGTGGAGGGCGTTTTATGTCTTTAATAGGTACTGTGGTATCTCGGTTGCGAAGGTTTATAGATACGACGTTTTTATCTATGGGTCCCGTGACCTGGCCCTCTTGGTAGCGTGGTTTGTCTTTAGTGCGTCTAGTGTTAACCCCTTTTATGAAGACTGTGTCGCCTACGTCTATATCAAGTCCTTTTCTCCACCTCGTTTCCTAATTTCGTTCTCTTTCGCTTTAACAATCTTATCTGTAAGGTATTTGTTCCTTGACCAACTGTTGAGTAAATTGTTTATTGAAATCTACGTGGAATGCGCTGCTTGACTCAGTGTGGCACTCAAAAACTACTTCAAATGGAGTAAGGCCCGTAGTGGAGTGTATGGTGTGGTTGTATGACATTATAGAATATGTCATTACTGATGCAGCATCGGTTACCTTTTGTTCGTATTTGGCAATCCTATAAATTTCAATGATAGTAGAGTGAAATCGCTCAACTACTCCTACCGAGTTGGGATTATGAGGGGTACCGATGTGAAGATCGATTTTGTAAAAAGATAACATTTCTTTAAGTAAGGTGTTATTGAATTCGGTCCCAGGGTCTGAGCTAATTCGGCTGGGTGTTCCGTAAAGAGAAGTATTTTATTAGGGCTCTAACTACTTCGGGGTAGACTTGGTGCTAATTTCAAAGGCTTGGCCTAGTTTACTGAAAGCGTCGACTATTGTTAAGTAAGTTTTCCCATCGATTGAGAAGGTGTCTATAAAAGCTCCTGAAATGGTTTAATTTGGGTCTGTGTCAGTTGTAGTTCCGGTTTCAAAGGTTTTCGGTCGTATTTCATTTTTTTTGCAAAGTTCACATGAGTTAATAATGCTAGCTACTGTTTCTGCCATGTTATGCCAGTGAAATGTGCGCCTTAAGTGTACTAGTGTCTCCCTTATTCCTCTATGGCTATTCTTTCCCACATGATATTTAACTACTATGTTTCGTTGTTCGTCTTCATCCTCCACATAGACTACTCTTTTAGTGCATTCAATGAATTTGACAGTTCCCTTCTGAAAAAGGAACATGGTAGCTTCAGAGAATTGTTTTCGATGTAACGGGTTTTCGAAATAAAAGAAATATTTAACTTTTGGTTTGATATAGCTTTTCAAAAATCTTTTAACTAGATCTGGGTTAGATAAGGGTAAGTGAACTGGTGCGTTCCAAGGGGTGTGAGTCAGAAATTACATTATCAACTAGAAGTTAGTCTACTTGTTTCTGTATCTCTTGATCTACTACTGAGGGATGTCATTTATAAATTGGGTCTTCGTTTGTAGTGCGGATGTTGAGTTTAACCTGGTTTGTAAATGACAGGGGTAGTTTTCCCCAATAAAATATGTCGCGGTACTTGTAACAAAGTTTCGAAATATTCTCGCGTTCCTCGTTGCTAGCGTGGCGTAATCGTAATTTTTGTAAATTATTTAAATAAGTCGTCATTTGTGTTGGTGTTATTTATTGAACTTATTTCAAGCTCTTCGATTTTATATTTGGATACTGAGAGAGGTCTATTGAGGTTAATAATAGCCTTTTCATTAGACGCGTTTTAACTGTAAATGTGGAATAGTTGTCTCACTTGACAAGGGGTGTGAGCATTCGAACACCTTGCTTAAATTGAGCAAAGTCTAAAATTGCGTCACCATAATTAAAAGTTAGTCGAGACTCCAACTCTTCTTTCAGACCGGGGCGGTATCTCAACTTCGAACGGAGGGTCGACGTTCCTATTTTGTAATAGGTATGCAACTATAATGTGCCTGTAATACTTTTCTGCGTAAGTATATCTATTTTTGCTCCTAATTTTGACAGAAAGTCAAATCCAATAAGACAGTCATATTGTCCGTCTACTTTGTAGATATAAAAGCTTCTGACCTGCTTTTAAATGTCTTTAGAAGTGGTATAATATTGTAACTTCACAACGTATACTCTGAGCCTACAGGGCTGATGGCCTAGAATGGTTCTTAAAATTTGAAGTCGCTGAAGACCTCTTGAGCTTTGGTCGTGCTTATAAGAGAGCAACTGCTCGCTATGTCGATGGTAAGTATTTATTTTATTTCAGGGTTGTAGAGGATAGTCTTAAAGTGTTATTATAATAGTTTAAACTATAGTTATTGTTAGCCGTCTCTGTCGAAGTAATTTCTTGGGAATTTTCAGTTGTTCAGGTACGTCTGGGTACAATTTTTCTAGATGTGTATACTCTGGGTAATTCTCATATAGGGATACTCTACGTCATAGTATTGGTAATTAAAGTCAGACAAGTATTCGGGGCTTAGGGCGTCATAATCATAAAACAGTTCATCTATTGTCATATTTTGCCTAATTGGTGGGGCGGTGCGCATTGTGATGTCGTCATCTTGCGCTTTGGTTATTGGCGGTTGTTGCTGTGTTGTATACCAAATTTATATTGTTGCTGAGGAATTCCGAATTTAAAACCGCCATGTTGGAATGGAGCGCGTTGTGTGGGCATGTGTGCTTGCCCAAAGTTTCGTTAAGGGTGCGTTTTGGGGTATCCCGAAACGGTACCCTTAATGTGGGTTAACTTAGGTTGAGGCCTAAAGCCTGAGTTTTGCAGTATGCCAAATTTGAAATTTGTTTGAGGGTAAATCTAAAATTACTATTGGCAACAGGGTTAATTGTTGGTTTGAATCCTTGAGGTTGCATTAGTGGCTTCGGTGGTACCTGTAAAGACTGAAGGCCTGTCGTTTGAGGTTGTGTGCTTTTATTAATTTTATTTTTTGCGTCATATTGAAATTTGAAGTTGACTTCTTCAGTCACTATGCTAAGCGCGTTTTCTAGTGTAGAGCAGCCCTTTAACCGTACTATTCTGATCATGTTTTCAGGTAAGTTATATAAGAAGACATTTAATGCAGTGTTGTTATAGACGATCATTTTTTTACTGCTTTTATGCCTTCGTCGCTTAACCGGATTACTTTAGCAAAAAGTGAGCTCCTGATATTTTGGATCCGATGGCAAAACTGAATGTATGTTTCACTGTTTTTAATTTTAAGGGATTCTAATTCAATGGCAATGCATTCTTCTGAACGAGGGTCTCCAAAATGTTGAGTAAGTACCTCTTTTAACCCTTCATAACTCCTCAACAACACGCATACAGGAAGGGTAGATCAACAGAGTCGGCTCTACATATGGTCGTACATAAGATAGAATCGGCTCTCGCAAACAAACTTTCAACACTTGCTGCCTTCATCGATATAGAAGGGGCTTTTGATAAAACAATGCACAACAGCATAAACCACGCCCTTTGCAAACTCAGGGTCGAACCAGTGATGAGGAACTGGATCACCGAGTTGGTTAGCAAAAGAGCGGTCCAGATAGTGATGAACACTACCACAAGAGCGAAGGTAGTAAAGGATGCCCCAAGGTGGCGTCTTATCACCACTATTATGGAACATAGTGGTGGACAGCCTCTTAAAGATCCTAAATGACAGAGGATACACTACTATTGGTTATGCAGATGACCTCACAATACTGATAAGCGGAAGCGCTGAAAATGTCCTTTGAAAGTGCATGCGCTCGGCCCTTCAGATTGTAGAAAAATGGTGTGGCGAACATCAACTGTCAGTAAACCCGAAAAAACAGAACTCATTCTTTTCACCAACAAAAGAAAGTTACCAGAACTACATCTCCCAAAACTATTTAACACCAAACTCTCCCTATCAACTCAAGTGAAATATCTGGGCGTCATTCTTGACAATAAACTGAACTGGGCGAGTCACATTGACACAAAAATTAAGAGGGCCTGCCTAACTTTTTGGCAATGCCGGAGACTCGTTGGGAGAAAATGGGGTCTCAATCCAAAAATCACACTGTGGTTGTACACCTCAGTGATCAGACCCTCTCTGACCTACGGATCGGTTGTGTGGTGGCCCAGAACACAACTGACCACAGTAAAAGCTAAACTCCAAAGTCTGCAACGCCTGGCAAGCGTAGCAGCTACTGGATGCATGAAGACCACACCATCAGCCGCACTGGGTATCTCCTAAGTTTGAGACCTCTACACTTAGTCATACAGGAGGAGGCTACGGCAGCCGCCCTGCGACTAAGGGCAAACGGACTGTGGAAACAAAATATAGAAACACAACACTCAAAAGTTCTGCAACAGGTGCTGAAAGAAATACCGTTTCTGGAGGCACCTATGGACAGAACAATATGTCAACATGTCTTTGATCGAAGATACAATATCCAACTCAATGCAGAATCAAAAGATAGCTCTGGTAGCAGAGAAGTGAGGATATACACAGACGGCTCTAAAACCACACAAGGTACAGGAGCCGGCGTCTTCTCAAATGACTTAAACATAAAAATAGCAACACCACTAAGTAACCTAAATACAATCTTCCAAGCCGAATGTATCGGTATCACCAGGGCGGCACAGGCGGTCGCAGCCAGAGATGTTGGGGACCTAAACATCAAAATTGTCTCCGACAGCGCGTCAGTGCTTCAAGCCCTAAAAATAATACCATAACCTCTGTCCTTATATTGGAATGCCACAATGCACTCCAATCCATAGCAGGGACGAACAGAGTAACCCTCAATGGATCAAAGGACACAGCGACTCACTAGGTAACGACGCAGCTGATGAACTGGCCAAAAGAGGAGCAAAGGCAGTAGTTTATGGACCGGAACCATTAATGCCTATACCTCAGGCCCAAATAAAAACATGGCTGCAGGAAAATACTGGGAAAGCACATTTAATGGAATGGAGAAACACTGAAGGTTGCAGGCAAACCAAAATGCTATTCCGGTAGCAACAAAAAAAACTTGCGCGCAACCTTATCAGATTAAGCAGGGACAAAGTACGTAAAGTTATAGGTATTATGACTGGCCACTGTCCTCTAAACAAGCACCTTTTCAATATAGGTGTGACAGACAGCCCCTCTATGCAGAGGATGCATGGAGGAGGAGGAAACGCCACAGCATGTGATTGTGGAATGCAGGACCGTGGCAGATCAACGGGCAGAATTCCTCCACTCCCAGCAGCAGTCCCAGAGGCCTTCACCAACCTGAATGGGTTGCTTGCCTTCTGGGATAGCCTGGGATGGCTGGAGTAGAAGGGTAGTATGAGCCACGCACAATGGCCCAATTTGAGAGGCTAAGTGCGGAAAAGGCCCCGTTTAACTAACTAACTAACTAACCCTTCATAACAGCAAACATTAGGGTGGTCGCTAAGTAGGATGGCCGCTTTACCACAAAGTCTACTGGAGATAGTGTGGAAGAGGTACAAGTTTTGAGCGTGGCTGCCTGCAATTCGGCTACAATTTATAACATACTCGCATTTATTCAAAAATAGATTTAGGAGGTTTTCATCTCCGTCGTATCTGGGGATGATATCAACAAACTCCTTAGGGATGGTTTTAATTTCCATTTTGAAACTATATTACTACTTCTGACACTATTTCACACAAGTTAAGTCTAAGTAATTTAACTATAGGATACTAAAGTATATATGGTGCCAATTTCTGTGCACTATATTAAGATTTAAAGTCGCCGATTGCTGTGCGACTGTTTATTCTAAAAATTGCCAATTTGTGTGCAATTGTTTATTGTAAAAATCACCGATTTAAATGTGATTGTGTAACCTAGAAATCACCGATTTAAGTGTGATTGTTTAACCTAAAAATCACCGATTTATGTGTGATTGTTTAACCTACAAATCACCGATTTAAGTGTGATTGTTTAACCTAAAATCACCGATTTGAGTGTGATTGTTTAACCTAAAATCACCGATTTATGTGTGATTGTTTAAATCTAGGAATTGCCGATATGTGTGCAATTGTTTAACCTATCCAGACAATTACGCTTACCTATTTGCCTATTTTGTGCAAATAAAAATCAGATAAGAGTAATTTTAAATCTGGTTAAAAGGGTGGAAAATACACGGGAATGAAAGCAGGAAGTGAAAAGGTTTACTCACAGTATGCCCGCTCCCATGTTTTCCTGGTGATTCAGTGCCAAGGTCCTCGGTGTGCGCGCCTCCGCCGGGAGTCTTATTTGTAAGGTTCGGGTTTCCACCGCCGCGTATAGTCGGGTTTAGCGCGAACGCCTCGACCGCGATGTCGAAGTTTGGAATGGTAGAAGACTCGCGAAAACTTGGTGAAAATCCGGCACGGCTGCGCCAGACATGAACGGGGGCCACGCGAAGGTCTTTTTAAAAAGCAATTTTAAAGAATATATAATGTATTTATTTGCTCTAGACCTTACTCTAGGACGATTTAACACTGAATGACTTAAACCTAAAGCTTATTCTAAAAGGAAGGCTGGGAGCCAGACGCTAATTCAGCAGTCTACGCTGCGTCCGGCCGCTATGGGTGGCCGTCTTCGGTGAATTCTCAGCTTTGTGCTGACGGCACAACCATGGTGTTTCAGAGCGGTAGGGCTGTGCTCCCAACATAACTACGTACATAATTATTTGTTGTAAACATTGTATAATAGACACCTATTAGTTTGATATAGTCAATTACGTATTGATAACCAGTAAAAGCTAAGAAAAACGGCGTCAATTATTATCTTCGGAAACGCATTTGAAAAAGAAGCAAATTCCGAACGCGTTAGATCGAGTACATAATTTACGAGACTGTTTATATACTCAATCAAAAACGTTCTTCGTAATTTTTTTTGTTCCTGTATAACGCACATGTCAAATATAGAAAAGAATTGCTTACTCGCCACGAAGCCACGAAGCCAGTCAAAATGCTACTGTGTATTTTTTTTACTTGATTTAGGTGCATTGCACTTACATTTGTGAACAATTGCACAAAGCCTAGGAAATAAAGGCGCAAAATTTCATACAGAAACATAAACACGAAAATAAAAATTCTGTACCACCGAAGATAGCCGTAAAATATGTAAAAAATATACGATTACAACATGTTTTATATATCTGAAATAATTAAATTTAATAATAGTTTAAGCACATCGACTTATTCTACTTACATAAAATAGCAAAGTTATAGTCTTATAACGTAGTCTATAGTAAATATCGTGAGATTTCTTTTTCATCGTTAGTTAGTCAGTAAAGAGTTTTTTATTTGCCCAATATGTTTAAATATGTATATCAAAAATTTCATGATAAATTGTTCGTTTTTGTTCATTTTACTGTAATATTGTTACACGAATGCTCATTTGAGATTTTGTGTGAAACGTTAGAGTATATAAGTATCATAAAATTATAACTAGAATTATTACGTAGGTTCTAGCTACTATTTTTTTCTATTTTATGTTTTTTAGCTACCAGTAAGTAAATTTGAAGACACAGACTTACAATATTGATTTTCGATGTCATGAAATAATATAATTCCATACAATATTTGGTTATTGTGGAACTGTTTTTTGAGATTAACGATTAATTTGTATAGGTTATATAAGTACTGGTAGTTTTATACATAGTATATTTTTATAGTGATATTAATAACACCGATACGATACTACGTCTACATTTAAAGTGCGTCAAGTTCATTGTTTTGTCTGTATCCGCGGCTTTTTCTCTTCAATAAATGTTACAATTATTTCAGCTCGATTTAATATAACGCACGTTAATTTTTCGTTAAACGTAGGCACGTCGTCATTTTTTCGCGGAGATAATTAGCGATCTCTTTTAATACAATATATAAACTTTTACGCAAGGACCGCGTACCATACTCAACTGCAAGCACATAAAATCAAGTAATCTTGCCAGCCATATTCGAGGAGATCAGAGATGAACACAAGGAATTCTGTTAATAGGTATATCTGTGTAGAATTTAGAAAAGATTTTTCTCTGAAGTAATTTTGTGTTCTTTTAGTAATTTTGTAGTGGTAGGACTCTTTGTAGAGTCCGCCTGGGGAAGAATTTTCTCTGAAGTAATTTTGTGCTCTTTTAGTAATTTTGTAGTGGTAGGACTCTTTTTGTAGAGTCCGCCTGGGAAAAATTTTCTCTGAAGTAATTTTGTGCTCTTTTAGTAATTTTGTAGTGGTAGGACTCTTTGTAGAGTCCGCCTGGGGAAAAATTTTCTCTGAAGTAATTTTGTGCTCTTTTAGTAATTTTGTAGTGGTAGGACTCTTTGTAGAGTCCGCCTGGGAAAAATTTTCTCTGAAGTAATTTTGTGTTCTTTTAGTAATTTTGTAGTGGTAGGACTCTTTTTGCAGAGTCCCCGAGGGAAGAACCACACCTTTGCCAGTTATTCTACCGCCAAGCAGTAATGTGAAAACTCTACCGTGTTCCAATTTTAAGGGCAATGTTTCCAGTGAAATTACATGGCATAAAACAAAAAAAAAAACATATTATATCTCTCTGGGTGGCGAGCGCAGTGCACTGCTAGGTAAGGATTGGACTCGTCATGATCCAATCGCTGCGTGATGTTATAGGCAGGCATGTTCTTTACCATCAGGCACATGTAATACTAGTCTCGTCACTCTATGCTATAAAAAAAAAAAAAAAATTGTGTGAGTTCCAAATTGCCATGTAATTTTACTGGAAACATTGCCCTTAAAATTGGAATACAGTAGAGTTTTCACATTACTGCTTGGCGGTAGAATAACTGGCAAAGGTGTGGTTCTTCCCCGGGCGGACTCTGCAAAGAGTCGTCGGCGGTTGAATAACTGGCAAAGGTGTGGTTTTCCCCAGGCGGACTCTGCAAAGAGTCCTAGAGTCTTACGACTCTTTGCAGAGTCCGCCCGGGAAGAACCACACCTTTGCCAGTTATTCTACCGCCAAGCAGTAATGTGAAAAACTCTACCGTGTTCCAATTTGAAGGGCAATGTTTCCATTGAAATTACCTAGTATAAAGATATGATATATTATATCTCTGGGTGGCGAGCGCAGTGCACTGCTAGGTAATGATTGGACTCTTCATGATCCAATAGCTGCGTGTCACTGTGCTGTTATGGGTAAGCATGTTGTTTACCATAAGGCACATGTCATGCTCGTCTCATCACTTTATACTATAAAAAAATATGTGCGTTCCAAATTGCAACTGAGCCTAATATCTATTTCGTTCTTATGACTTTAATAATAATTCGAAAAATTTACATCCGAAGATAAAATAAAATAATACAACCATTCACATTTTAAAATTGGTAGAATTTAGTTGCAGATATTGTTGCTTTCGCGGTTTGATCTTAGACTCAATTGTTACAGAGCTGAGAAAAAGCGAAGACAACATATTTACCAATGGTATAAACAAGGTACACATACTTTATGTTGATTTACTTTCAAAGTTAAATAAGATTTAGCTCAACTGGGGTAAGACATATGTATATTATTTCAGAGAAATTTCCAAAGTATGAACAAAAAGTAGTAAATTACAATTTCGAGAATCGAAGAAAGCATAGGCTGCAGAATTATAATATAAAACCAAGCTCAAAGCCGCGAAAGATATCGGAGATAGCAAAGTCAAGGCAATGGCTAGCAATAGATATGAAAGGTGTTCTCCCTATCGTCAATATGACTGGCAACAGAACATTGAAAAACCCATGGTTTGCTATAATATCATAACCATCTCTTTATAAATTCGTAAAAGACGTTCTCAACTTTTCGATACCGACTCAGTCGGCCCTAGATTTCTCATTTTTTATCCTTTATGACGTGTTAAACACGACGCAAAATTCGTTTGATGTCGAAAACTAGCTGCAATCAATGGTCCAAGGTCAATATAAATATTTAGATATATACTCAGTCTTAAATGAGGGCATTGAAATATCCGGGGTATACGACCAAGCATTCCGAAAATTTAACTACAAACGCAAAGAAAATAAGAGAGAGATTCGATGAGCTTGATTTCCGAATTACAAGGTCGAGATCATAGTCCGTTGTAACTAATGAAGGATTTTCATCAAAGAACTGGTAAACGTTAATAGAAGATTTATATGTTAGGATTTCTAGAATTAAATAAAGTTACAATTATTACTCATTCCAAAAAAATTTATCAGTTTTTTTGTAAATTAACTCTTAAAGTATCGTCGGGTTGAATACATAATGAAAACATATAACGGAACTCAATCAGGTTTTTATTTATCGTTTCGGTTGTAAACAAGACCATAGTCATGCCACAGCCAGAATGCGTTAAATAAAGAACATGAATAACTTCCGATTTTTTTCATTATATATTCCAAGTCCCTAAATTAAAATTGTCGAAATTGAATTTAAGTAGTGTCCGGGCCTGGATCTTTCAGTGCATTCATAGGATTTTCTATTATATGTATTGCCGCAGCTGCGGCAGCAAGCTTCGTATTTTTACGCTTATATATAAAATCGGCCAGCGAAGAGGCTCGTTTAGGTCCTCTTAGCATAGCCTTAATCTCGTCGCTTGATCCTGACTCAGCGACAGTCTTTCGTAGTTCTCGTAATGAGAAATGTTGCTGTTTCTCAATATGTGGTTTTCTATCTCAGCGGAATAGGCTCTTGATGTGAGCAAATTGAACACTTCTGGAAGACCTGGCCCATCAGCGAGCGAGTGTGGCCGTTCTAGGCGGCGCTTAACACGTTCTCGCACAGCGGCACAAGTCAGGCTGTCGCGGGACGACTGTTTCCCATTCAACATTGCTGCTTGGTGAGCAAGGGATCCATTTTGTTGGTCTGTTAATAAATAAATACAAATTTCTGGGTACATAATTATTTCAGATTATTGTTGCATTTATCTTTCTCTGGGTGATCCAAAATAAAACCTAGTTAAATCGACTGTAACAATATGTAAGTATACGACGCAAGTAATTGAAAACATCGATATGAACCAATGGATGTGCCCTTAGTGACTTGAAATTGGTAATAAACTGCGTCGCTATGTGTATCGTAAGTAGTTTACACATAACCAATCTACTTGACCCCTAGAATCGCTAGCGGCGCGATATGCTGTGGTTCTACTTATTTTAGTTGTTGACAACGAATAGTGATAAGTAAAAACGTCCGGCGTTCACCACTTCCTGCAACCGACTGGAACGGAATGAGTGAGCTTACTCTTCCCAACAATGGCATGATTCCGTGCGCCCTGAAGTTTGGGAGGGTACATTTGTGTATTGAGAGATCTTTGATTGAAAATGCTTAGGTATGCCACTGAGCTAAGGAATTAAAAATTTAAAAGGATTCTATAACGTAAGTATTAAGTAAAAATATTTCCCAATAGAACTTTTCCTAGGATAACCGCTAAAAACATGAAATGAAATGGATTTATGTTAGAAAGATGATTAGTAAATCACACATACCTTGAGGATAGACGTCGATCCGATATTTGTGGAGTCGCTTTGTGAACATTTTGTCAACGTGGAATCCGTTTCCGCTGACTGCGGTTCAGCGGGCAATGTTTGTCCACCGTTTGCTGGTTGAGACGACGTAGCAGGTTTGGCGGTTGATAGGGATTTTCCAGCACGCGAAAGGCCACTAGTTGATGGCATTGGTGTTATTTCAGCATATGTGATGCCAGATGATGAAGGTCCGGCTGTCTCACCATAATCTGTGCCAAAATAATGTAATGAAAGTTGCTAATGATACCAGTGCTTCATGACGTATAATTATGATAATCATAATTTTACATGTCAAATATTTAAAATTATAGAATAATGTCAGGTTATAAATAAATGTAAACAGAGTGCACATTAATACTAAACAGAAAAATTGTACTCGTACTTGAATACATCATATACTTAAGTATCTTTATAGTTTGAATTCAAGGAATTCCTCGATGCTATATAAAGTCTGATCGATCGCCTCAAATAATAAGCGGTATCAATCATGATAAAATAATACATTTGAACGTTTTTTTAATTTAAATCAGAATGAAAAATATATAATATCGAATTTTACAGAAATTCGTTATCACTAAAATACAAATTGGTTGAATACCAACCTCGAATGGCTCCGGTTCCTGAAGACGATCCACTGGCTTCATTATTTAGCATCGATGCATTCGCAGATCGGTCCTGTTGTAGCGGGGAATCGAAATCGTTGTAGTAATCGTAGCCGTCGTCATCATCATCGTCATCGTCATAATCATCGTCATCATCGATGTGCTTCTTCACAGCCGCGGCTTGTTTGCTAGTGCCGCTTACGCCTGGCTTGCTTACTTCAGAGGTCGAGGGTTTTGGCTCTTCCTAAAGTATCAATATATTGTAGAAAAATTCTGCGCGGCACGACATAGTATTACAATTTTAGGTAATTTGTTTTTACATCCTAATTGCATAGACGATAAATTAATTCTGTGCTTCCGGTGAAAACTGATATAACTCAAGGTGTATCAAATAAAGTTTATAAACGTGTACTTGTATCAGAAAAAATATCTCGGTGTTTCTCTCTAATCGACATTTTGATACAACTCATATTTGCAGAGATAGTGTGATGTCTCACACTATCCCCTATAGTAACCCTGAAAATGTATGTATTAATAGCTAATGACTTGTAATAGTATAAATTATGGCACAAGTTTGTAATTTGATGATTACCGCTGAGGTTCTATTGAGAACGATGGCTTTATTAGCAAGCTATCTGCTTATGGTTTGTTCTCCTGATTTTGTATCGACGATATCGAAATTTTTGAGGGATCGATCCATAAGAGTTGTCATTGATGGCTGCTCGTCGGATCAAAAGACAACTAATGCTGGGATCCCTCAAAGGTCGGTGCTCTCTGCTCTTTCTGTTCCATATCAACGATCTGTTGAAGCCCGGTCAGAGTATTTGCAAATAACAGCACCGTTGTGGAGAGTTACTTATCTAGTGTGAGAGCCAGTATACAAGTAACTCAGACACTGAGAGAGTATGATCGAACGTCTGAACTTGGCCCTTGAGGCAGTCTCTGAACGGGGTGATACCAATCAGGCCAAGTTTTACGAGGGAAAGACGCAAGCGTGTCTTTTCTCCGCAAAAAGGCTTCCCTGAGCTACGACAAACATTTCAAAATCACAATCAGCCAAATCGGACCAGCCGTTGTCGAGTTTTGGCCAGACCCACGAATAGCAATTCATTTTTAGGGTTCCGTAGCCATATTGCAAAATACGGGACCCATATAGATTCGTTATGTCTGTATGTCTGGCCATCCGTATATCACAGCTACTACACAATAAATTTTGGGGTGTACCATACTCAGAACAAAAAATTCAAATAATATTAATAAAGAATTTTTCCATCAAAACCATACGTACTGGTATTTATCTATGTCTATATTATATAGGTAGGTCTTAAAATGATATTGAGGTATCTAATTTTTTTTTCTAAACTGAATCGTTTGCGCGAGACTCTTCCAAAGTGGTTAAATGTCCCCCCTGTAACTACTAAAATAAGAATATGACAAAACTAAAAAAATAATTATGTACATTACCATGTAAACTTTCAACGAAAATTGGATTGAATGAGATGTAGTAAGCAGTTTTATTTTAATACGTCATAAATTCACTATTAAAGTAACAACGAACTACTAGAACTTTTATATTATGTTACTTGCTGCTACGGAAGCCTTCATGGACGAGTCCGACTCGCACTTGACCACTTTTATTACTTATATATGGATAAAGAAAATACATAAAATTTCTAATCGCTCTACTGAAAAGTAGTAACTTTGAAGTTGTAGTATCAGTTTTCACCGGAAGCGCAGAATTAGGACATAAATATGGCAATAATAGGTTTGTCATTTATACTTCAGTGGCACAGAAATACCATAGATCGTCTTATAATGCTATTATTTGGTGCAAGAACAAACAACAATGAACAAATATGAACAAAAGGTAACTTCGTATTAGCACTTCGTTTAAGTACCTGGTTGACCTGGTTTTTAAACTATATTTAGGCAGATTTACGTACTGATGAAATATCACTACATATCATTATCATATCAACCTCATCACCTCGATGTATGCTAATCAACACGGTATCGCGGTAAGGACTCCATATAAGGACTACATAGCCCAGGTTTCGACTGAGTCAAACGCTTTGTTTGTCCACAAGCACTAAGCAACAGCTTGTACTCATTTGTCTTCTGTCACAATCAGCTGCACCGTGTGACTGTAGTCTATGGTGCTGTACACTCCGCGAGGCATGAGCTGAGCTTTGCATTTGTGTGAGTGTACATGGATAGTGTAGGTGTGACAACCGGCCTTAGGCGCGGCGCCATTCTGTCTCGCCGCGCTCCTGCCTGATTGGTGATCACTCACACTAATGCAAAGCTCAGCCTATATACCTCGCGGACAAAATTTCCAGCTCCTGCCCGATTGGTGATCACTCACACTAATGCAAAGCTCAGCTTATACCTCGCGGAGTGTATCCACTTCGAAACCCGTCCTGTTCAGGAGGTTGAAATTTTGATTTTGAAAGGATTAAAATGTTGATTATTGAAGAACTTGAAGAAATTGCTCTCAGCAATAACGCAGCCATTTGTGGCGCTAGTTCATATTGTGTGTTACTGTATTTGTTCCCTGTTTTGTGTTGCAACAAAAGTTATCTATCTATCTATCTATTATTGAAAACTCTTGAAAACGTCTTATAGTTTGTAATTCTTTAAAAGGGATTATATTCCATTTTACAGAAGAAGATAATCTCACTTCTATGCCATACCTGTAGAATTCTACCAGACTGTAAGAGCTCTGCAGTAATCCCGACCTCATCCGGGACTTGTTGTTGTCCAAGAACCATAACGACTATGAGATGTCGTGAGATTTTATTCAACCCCTCCCCATCCTCCAATCTCACGTGAGATTTTTCAAAATGTGGGGTTCTTACGTAAACACGTTGGATTTTATTGTCAAAAAAAAAAAATGCCTCATGCTTTTATTTAAGACTAGTACCTAACCAATATCGCTGAGAGTTTAATTACAAGTGTAATAAAAATTTAACAATAGAAAACTTAAATCGTAACTATTTTGATTAAAAAAGAATGTCTACTCTAATTCAGTCCATGGAGAGTTATGCACGGTCTCAAGAGAGACCAAATTTTTTTGTTTCAGTCAGAAAAATATTGCGTGATATTTGCCGAGACCCCCTCTCTCAACGTAAGATTACATGAGATTTGATTCGACCCTCCCCTTAAACACCTCACGTAATTTATGGACGCCCCTTTCAGGTAGTTTGGTATAGTGGCGTGTAAGAGTGGCTCTTTTATTTATTTATGTGAAAACTACTATTGGCGCATCACTGACCGATTTTTCGTGTGGTGTGAATTGAATTATAGTGTCGCGCTTGGGAATTTTAAGAATTTTTCGGGTGAATTCGGGACCATGGCCATTGGCTATCTAGAAATGCTGACGCATTTCTAAATGGCTATGGTCATAGTCACGCCCCTCCGGTTTTACCTGCGTAGTTTCCAATGTGAGCTATAAAATTCCGAGTTACAAGTTTTAACTTCTATAGGCAGTTTTTTATTTCTATTTATGTCTGAAATTTTTATTTATATAGGACAGTCGCATCTTAATCAGTAGGCAAGTAAAAGATATAATACTCGTACTTAACAATACACATAAGACCTGTGTTGCGAATAGTATTAATTGTAGGTACATTATGTAGTATCTTACAATTATTTAAAGTTTTAAAGTATTTTAAAATTACGATACTTTGGAAAGTTTTGTCCTTTAAGTAGTCTATAGTCTTTAAGTTTATCTATTTTGTAGAAACATTTTTCAATCAAAGTGGTTTTAAAATAGTCTAAAACTTTTACTATAGGTCTCCTGACGTAGTTCAATCATATAAATTGAGGACCTTTTCGTACCATCTCTAACTTGGATTCAGGAGCTAGAATTTGGCATTTTCTGCGGGCATTTGTATTGAATTTCGGTTGTTTTTGACAAATGTTGCGGCGTCAAGAATGTAGATACAACGCAGGGTTAATACTTTAGTACTTTGAAGTAGGGTTGAAGTAGTACTACAGCTATCACGTTGGCGGATGAGCATTATACCATAATTACCAGTTCATTTGCATTAGTGCTGTTACCCCAGATTATAATTCCATAGTTATGACAGGAATCTTCGTAAGCGTAATATGCGGTTTTGGATGATTGGGGGGTGGTGTTTGCTTTTAAAATGGAAAGCGCATAATATGCGCTATTATTATTTATCAAAATTTACATAATATGTAATGTTAAAATATAATACATAAATGTAAATTTTGATTTTTGATATTTGTAAATTTACATAAGTAAATTTTGACATTTAAATTTTTATAGCTTTAATGTTATTTTGCCAGTTAAGATGCATGTTCATGGTTACACCCAAAAGTTTAGCTGTTTTACATTGATTCTTTTTAATATTGCAGTGATGTCTAATAGGTTTTGAAGTGAAAACTTCAACGCAACTATTTTTATTAGGAAGAGATTTTTGTTTGATAATTTTAAATACTTCCATATCCATGACAGGCGAGAGAAACATCTAGCTTAGATTTGACGTCATTGTACATAATGTGCTAGAATTAGTTACTAGGTTGTGGTACTTACTAGGCCAATAGATGAGAAATTATCAGTAAATAAGTTTGCTACAGAATAAAGGTCCTGTTCCCTATCTCTTTGTTTGACGGCCTATCATTTAACGTGTCTTTGGCGGAATTGTGAGGCTAATCCATTCATAAAAAAAAGGTCCTGTTCCATTTGAATTTTTAGATTTACGTTTTGTACTTGTGTTAGAGCTTATACTTTAGTTGTTTGTTTTATTATTTTAACTTTATTTTATGATTATTCCATATCTTTAGCGTAATTGTTTTTTTTAGTTTTAATGCTTTTCTTTAGTTTTTTTTTTACTGTTTGCAATGTTTTTAATGCCACATCTTGTGTTTCGTTGACAAGAATTTGTAGTGCCCGCTTGTTTCGGCATGATGTTTTCAGAAATTTTTAGACTACTTTCTGACATTGTATATGTATGTATAAATATATGGAAAGACATGTAAACTTTTTGGGTGTATTTACTTAGTAATTCAGTTATTTATTTTGTAAAAATTATAATAATCTTGACATATTATTTTTGTCCAGACTATTTTTAAAAGAGTATTTTTCATGTTATTTTTTGACCTGATAACCCAGCATTTAACAGAAATACGGTCATTCTGATGTTATGGTTTGTAAATAATAAGTCTAAACATGTTGGTGACGTTTTGGTCTTTCGCGTTGGATCTGAAATTGTTTGGTGAAAGTTACATTATAACAAAGTGTCTTGTAGTTTCTGGTAGTGGTTTGTCATTTTGTGCTTGTACTAGTACATGTTTTTTTAATTGTGTTGTTTTAATTTTTAATAAAAGTTTATCCAAAAATTCGAAAAACGTTTCAGTGTCTCGATCACTACGATATATTACAATTAATAAAACGTTTTATTTAGGTATTTCTACTGCACAAGTTGCCACTTTAAATTCAACTGTAAGCTCTGTGATCTCGGTTAATTCTTTAGATTCGATTTATTTTTGCAGAAAGATTGTAGTACCGCCACTGGTATGCATGCTGTTTTCTGTAGTAACCTGCTGCCAAGTTATATAATTTTAAATGCACATGATATTTTTCTTCGTCCGTAATCCAAGTTTATGTTATGCATAAATAATGTTTCCGTTTTTTTCTTCTGCTTCTATTTTGTTTTTAATACTTCTTGCATTTTAAAATATAATACTGAATTTATTAACGAAATATTTTGACACGATTTTTGTGGTCTTTGCCTGGTTTAGGTACTCTTTTATTTTCCATTACTGGAAAATCGAGTGTGGTTGTGTAGTTTTCTTTGTTTTACTTAGCTACATCAGAGATACTAGCTACTGTTTGTATGTTACTTTTCTCTTCATCTTCCATTTCGTCATTATATGCTGTGTCTGATGTGTTTGTTTCTGTGATCCGAGTCAGATGTTTGTTATCGAAAGGGATTGTTTGTGGCTCAGACCTAAAATGTGTATTTTTATTTTCTTCTGCATTTATGTATATTTTGGTATCTATAAATAACTTATTATTTCTAATTACTGCGTGTTTCCCATTTTTTCTTTCTGCTGTCTGTATTTATCTCAACCCTTTTCTTATTTTAATTTACTTTTCATTTAAGTATGCCGAAACTGCTAATCCGGTAAATCGAAACATTTGTATATTTGGTAAAATATATTTCAGCAGAAAGTTCTTTGATGTATCTTAATGCTTATTATGTCACGAAATACCATTAAATATCATGTTCATACCCCCTGTGCTCTTCTAGTCCGGATTTTATATATTTTTTGAATTTTCTCTAAGTGGCTGATATTTGTTTTCGAAGTTCGCCATTTTCATGTTCTAGTTTAAAAAAAATCTTTACCGGGTTCCTTTTCCTTTATTATTATTAAAAAAAAAAGGAAATCAGAACATTTTCTTGCTTAATTTTGAAATGACCGTTTTTTTTCTAAACCTAATTAATTGATTGATCAATCTGACTTACTTGGAACTATTGTGCCTATCGAGAGCTAAGGGTATTCTGCCTCCTGGCGCCTTATCTCCTTTGTTGCCTTGAGGTGTTCGATCAGAGCCAATCTCTTCCTCTTGACATCGGATAATTCTCTTTTGACTACTCTCCTATAAATGACAAACATTATCCATCCTATTGCCAATAGGCCGAAAACGGTTACAAGGACGAATAGACCTTTGAATAGATTATCATCCCTCTTTGCCTGTTCTAAAAGGACCCGAGATCTGGATTCATTCTCCGATGACTTCTTAATAAGTTCTTCAATTTTAGCTCTCAAGTCCTCCAGCTCTGACTCAGCTTTTTCGACCCTTTCTTCTTTCTTTATGATTCTTCCGACGAGTTCTCCTATCTCATATGTTGGGTGACGAGCCAATGTATAAAGATCCTCAGTCTGCCTTTTGTTTCGGATATTTCGTCGTCGTCTGGTACAGATTTTGTTCGCTGTTAGATTTGGAATCTCATTGAGAATTGAGTCTGATTCACACAAAAGAAATCGTCCAGTCATACACGATTCAGGATCTATAAGTAGAGGATTTCTTACTGGACCAGGCCCTAGGTTCCTTTTGCCAGCCAGGTAAAGATTGGATTTTGGTGACGAATAGCAGATGCCGCCAACAATAACTTCAGGTTCCCAACTAACAAAGTTAAGTAATATAAAGTCTGTATCAACTACAGGAACTTCTACAGATAGAATTACCTGAGCCCTACGTCGAATAAGATCATTTAATTCATTTTGTTCAGAAGATTGCTATTGGGTAAATAAACGTTACATATTGTTATTGAAACTGGAAATTTAAGTTTTATTGCAACTGCTTCTAAATCCGTACACAAAGAAAATTTTTCGGGGATTGTATGAGATTTTATATAAATTACTACTCCTCCACTGGCCCGGTCACTTTGTATGCGATTTTTATGGAAAACATCGAAACCTGGTATAAATGTGCAATGTTTAGCGGAAAAGTTTGTTTCTTGTAAACAAACACAACTTGGAGATAATCTATTCAATAGTAGTTTGATGTTTTCGAGTCGTTTATAATAGCCATTAACGTTCCGTTGTAAGATATCCTCAGTTGTCTTTTCTAATGAATAAATTAAATGTATAGGTATAATACGTAGAATAAAAATAGCCATTAACGTTCCGTTGTAAGATATCCTCAGTTATCTTTTCTAATGAATAAATTAAATGTATAGGTATAATATGTAGAATAAATAAAAGTGTAAGATAGCTTTATGAGTAATATAAATAATAGATAGATATAGTGCTAAACGAGCTGCGAACCCGCGCGCGCTCTCCTGAAAAAAGATCGCCGGACGCGATCGAAACTTGAGTCGGACTGGACTGCCTACATTATACGTGAGTTACCCGTGTATTTATGTAAAAAGATAGATATAAATATATTTACTTGCTTAGGTAGGTATTTTTTTATAATGTTTAGGTAATTTACTTATCTGTGTCCGAAGTCATGATAGATGTATCGTTCAACAATTCATGTATTTTTTTTGTAAGTCTTGAGCATCTATTTTTTAATCCCTTGTTAATTTGAAAATGCAATTTGTTGCACATTTTAATTAGGTCTTTATGTTATCGGTATATGAGTAAACTAGTTCTTTTATATTTTGTTTTCCTCGTATATTATCCAAGAGACTGATGAATTGATCTAGATTGATAGGAAACGTGTTTTCGTTGTTTTATGATTCTATGTTTTCTTCGATGCTCTTCCAAATATCTTTTTCTGTTCTTGGATCCAACTTTTTCAATTTCTTCTTTGTTTGTGTTTCTACATCTTCTAGTGAAATATTGCTACTTGTTTCATCAGTTTCAACTTCTATTCTATCAGAATTATAGTCTCGTGTACACTGTTTTATGACTTCCAGTTGTAAAGATTCTGTCATTGTAGGAGAATGGATTCGTTTCACTCCTTTTGTTTGATGTTGGGATGGTTCTAGAAACTTTTCATTCGGTGGTGGAGTGTGAAGAACTTCCGTATGGGAGGGAACTAGTAACCGGTCGGTCATAATTAATTTCAAATGCATCTTTGGGGCTGCTTCTTTGTTTTGTGAAATATTTGGATCGATCATATTTCTTGGACAAGTTTTTGCCAAATGTCCTAACGTATTGCAGGTAAAACATTTCAAAGCATCTGTCGACGTATATATCCAGTAATTGGTACATTCAAATGCTACTTGAAACGATTCCGGTAGATTTGTAACATCTTCGGGTCCAATATAAAGCTGTCTTTGGAAACTAAGGATGTGTGAGAATCCGGGGTCAGTCACTCCTATCTTCAAAAATTGAATAAGAGACTTTATGGTGATGTTAAGGTTCTGGAATTTTTGTTCTATTACGGAATTAGGAATGACTGGACAAACATGGGATAGAACGATTCGTTTGTTTCTTGTAATCAGGGATTTTATTTCCAAAACATTATTTTGTACCGAAATTGTTTTCTTTTCTTCTATTAGTCTGTTAGCTGTAGTTTCTGAATCTAAATACACACAAATGCGTCCATTTGAAATCCTCGATATGAATCTAATTGTTGAACTGAGTGTTACGCGCGATAAGGCGACTAGGTATTCTTTTAAAGTTATTCCGTCGATGGATTCGAGTATCATCGCTTGTTTTTTCTTCGGAAAACATGTTGTAGATGTAACTTTGGCGTAGCTTGAGTTGGGAGTTTGTTGGGTGTTTGTTGACATTGTAGGTTGTTGTGACGAGTTGTTGGAATACGTTGAAAGTTGGCTCATGGTGATAGAAGTGCGGGTCTCCTGTTGCCAGGGGACCCTGTTGATGTGGTTTCGACGCGGTGACTCACTATGCGCGCGACTACTATTGATAACACAGGTAACACGTGCGTCCTCCGTGAACACTCGCGTCGAACTGTGAAAATCATTTGTATATGCTTCCTAAATAAATAAAATGAAACATCTTGGCCGAAAAAAAAAAATTGGAGGTCATGACAACCTTATCCAAAGTACTCTGGACAGGCAACGTGTTTTATAAACAAACGATATTGCTAAAAGCATCTTGAAACGCCCTTGAGATTAATGGGCTTAAACAGGTACAAGTAAGGCGGCACTTTATATGCCGAAGCGTAAACAACCCACTTAGGTAACCTGACACTCGTTTTCCGCCAAAATTGTAAACGCGAGTCATCGCCAGAGTATCAAGCGGATAAATAACGCTACGACAAAACAAATTTTTTCTCTCGAGAAAGTGGCCAACACTGATTTGTTCCATTGTTAGCTCCATCTCAGCATTTATAATACGTCTAACTGTCGCTACATACATTTTGCGGCGTTTCGGTTGTGTATGTTTCCCAAATTTGTGCAAATGATTTGTACGTAAAGCAGTAATGATGACTCTTTGCGCAAAATGTGGAGAATTTGTAATAGCTGCACCTCATTCTTGTGACGTTAGTATTGAGGGCATGACGCCAACCTTCAACAGCATTATTTGTTCGATGCTTCGTGCTCACCAAATAGACACCACATTTGGGTAAATTTATCCTTCATCCAATAGTTTTGGAAATACTTTTTAAATATAATATGAATGGACTTGTCATCATCTTTCATTTGATTTTGAACATAGTCCCAGCCATCACCAATCAAATGTTGTGGAAGAAATGGCAAATTTATGCATTAAAAAACTATTTTTTTGTTGCCTTTGTCCTTTAATAGCTGGAGATCTTTTTTAGCTTTCCTTAGAAGTTCATTTGAATAATAATAGTGGCAGCCTTTTGTTTCTGTTTCCATTTTTGACAGCGCTTTTATTGCAGCCTGTTCAAAATCGATGGTGACTTTCCTAGGTCGCCATTTTGGCATTTGGGACTTAATCAAATTCAAAACAATAGAATATGCCTTCTCCGTTAGATGTGACATAAAAGCAAAACCAAGTTGTACTAAATTAGAATTCCTACCAAAATCTCCTTGGGTATATTTATAGGTATATTTGTTTAAAACATTTTAAACGTCCTTGGTATCCATCCATGAATAAGTGCTTGAGGACTTTGAGTTGCTCTTTACCTTCCGCCGAGCAAAATACAAGGATTCTCATGCCAGTTTCATCGCTGTAATCAGCCATAAGGGAGTCTATGAACTGGTTTGGTACCTTAAAATTAAAACAACATTATAATACTACCTGCCTTGTTGATCTTAGTGGTTTATATACCGGCAAGGCCGTGATAGTTGGGGTTTTGAATTTCTTCGATTATTTATGACTCATTATTACAATTTATATTAGCCTATATTGTGCGAAAGTTGAGCAAAACCTCTCTTACCTCCCTTCATTGATCTCTATCGAGAGCTATTGTGGTCTAATCCTGGTTGTGGGCGTTAAGTTCATGTTTCCACCATTTTCTGGGCTGACCTGGTGTTTGTTTGCCAAAGAGCGATGGAGCGCAGTATCCTAAGTGTGAAACCGATATATCGTATCAAGAAAACAGAACGGCGCTCCAAGATGACTCATACCCCTCTTGAAAAATGAATTACTTACCTCAGTTTTGACGGGCAATTAAAGCGCCTTATTCACCATCCATCCCAGCTGTACGTCCGCTCAAGGCCGCGGCGCTAGATGTAACATACACACACTCGTGCGCGCATCCAGCATGCAATCGATGTAATCGATCGATTATTCGAGGAGGTTGTGCGTATTTATAATGCCGCATAATTTATCAAAGCGCCAAAAAATGGGAGTTCTCATATTGTCAGCAGCAGCAGAAGAGAAGAAAAAAAATAAGAAGAGGTTCTGGATGAAAAAAAATTACCACAAGCGTGCGGAGTATACTCAAATTAATAATATAATGAATGATTTGACGTCATAGATTATCATACTTATCTTAGAATGGATAGTGAAACATTGGAAATGCTGTTAGGAATGGTTGGACCCGAAATTCAACGTCGTGATACTATTATGAGAGAGTGTACCAGCAAAAAAGCGTTTACTTGTAACCCTACGATACCTTGCAACGGGAGAAAGCTATCCTGAACTTATGGTTTCGTATGCAGTTTCACCACAGCTAATGAGTAAAATTATATATTTCGCGCGTTTATGACATAAACTAGAATAATTATAGTGCGACCACAAAATTTTAAGTCGTTTGGCGTTTTATAACGTTTCATTCTGATTTTTCGGATCGGACCATCACATTTGATCTTGTTTACTTATTTCTTGAAGAAGCAGAATTTGTAAATTTTTTTTGACGTGACAACGTCTAATAAGTCGATGAACGCTGGCCGCATGCACGAAAATGGGATGACTCATTGTCTCGTTAAACCCATTGTCCCGTTACGCTCGTTGTCCCGTTTCGTTACGGTAAATTATTCTTGCATTTCAAAACTCTGATTACTAGTTTAATTTCAAGAATTTATACTTTTAACTGAAGGTTAATTTTCATGCGGTGGATCTTAGCTTTGTTGGGATAATATTGATTAAAGATGGCCGCCTCTACAACATGGTGGAATAAATATTTCTTCATTTTCATTCATCTACCTCAATATGGGTATCAAATGAAAGGGCATGACTAGTAGAATACTGTGTACTATGATACATTTCAAATCCAAGATGGTCGCCACCATAAAATGGCGTATGACATTACCAATTTTTCACTACTACCTCAATATGGGTATCAAATGAAAGGCCTTCCCTAGTAAAATACGCGCTATGACAAATTTCAAATCCAAAATGGCCGCCACCACAAAATGGCAAATGTCATTATTTTTTACTACTACTTCAACATGGGTAACAAATGAAAGGACTTGACTAATAAAATACTATGCACTATGACAAATTTCAAATCCAAGATGGCCGCCAGCACAAAATGGCGAATGTCATTATTTTTTACTACTACCTCAATATGGGTAACAAATGAAAGGGCTAGACTAGTAGAATACTATGCACTGTCACAAATATCAAATCCAAGATGGCCGCCACCACAAATAATCTTGTATAAATTATTATAATTGTAGGAATAATAGAAAATAAACAAGAGGTGCAACTGTAATAATCATTATCAAAATATACATAAAATAACCATATTCATTAATAAATTATCTAAAAAAGTCAAAAAATAATCAACTGACGACACTAATTTGTCTCTCTTTAACATAAACAATTTAAACAAAACAAAATACGATCAGTTCGAAACGCACTTAATTCAGTAGCAAAATATTATAGCTTATAATATGTAATAATTATTACTATTGCACAATAACAATCTAAGTAGTCTTGGTTTTGTTTCTTTTCCAAGATTCTGGGTTAGCTTTTCTTTTCCGACTAAGACGCTGAGGATCCACGCTAGCAGGTTTACTGCCAATGCTGGGTGACTGATTATGACTAATAGATGGCTGTTTCTATATTAGGCGACGGAGTATCCAAATTGACTGGCAGATTATCATTGATGGGAAAGTAAGGTTCTACACGAGAAGGGCCGGTTGGAGTGAAATACAAAATGGTTTGGCATTTACTTTTGACTGTATAGCTCCTTCGGAATCAGAAGATATTTCACGACTAGGTAGAAATTTGGGATCTTCAACACTGTCATCTGAAAAAAATCTGCAATTGATGAACTACGGGATGTTGATGATGGGCTGGAATTGGTATCAGAGTCTTTATCAGAGTCGCTTGAATTTCTACTCGAGTCACTCTGTTCAACAACTATTTGTGGCCTATTTGTTATAGGTTTTATTTTGCAATTTATTATTGAGGCCAGGTAATGCTTGAACTTTTTCCGATTCTTGAACGGAGGTTGCCATATTAAAAATTTTTCGTGCTCTATTCATTTTGTCAATCTGTTAAAAAATATTTTTAACGTTTTATAACTAAAAACCAAAAAATACACACAGTTCTATACATAAATATATGTATTATACAGTCCTTAGTACATACACACAATACACTAAAACATACACACAATCAAATACATAACAATCCTTTATGTGACATTTTCAATACTAATTTGCCAGGAATTACACCTTAATTATATTTAACAAATTTAAGCTACCACCTCATATTTAACATTCAAATTCACAGAAAATATAGGGCAATGCATCTTATTCACATATTTTTCAACATTTACGAATATCTACCCATATTATTATAGGTACCTATAAACACTCACTGATATTACTTAAAAACATTTAAATTAGTGACGAAAGCTATAGGCTTCAATTTAGTTTATATTATTAATTTACAAACAAATAAATACATTTGTATGATTTTTAAATTAAAAATCACTGAAGTAATAAGAATAGAACAAAATTAACATCAAAATGGTAACTTTTATTATTAAAATTATAACGAAAACTAAAATTATTATCATGCAAAACGATATTTGTGGCCTTCCCATTCTAAAAAATAATTATTTATTCCACTATAATTTAATGCAAAAGGGACGTATTTCGAAATATGCTACTATTGTATTATAAAATAGAATTTTACTTAACTAATATTGGATTACAAAAAGTATGCATTTTAAATATGGCTATTTTATTACAAAATATAATAACAAAAATACTAATGTTAGAATGCAAAACGGACGTTTTTCAAAATATGACACTTTTGTATTATATATTATGGCTACAAATACTAATGTTAGAATGCAAAACGGACATTTTCCAAAATATGACACTTTTGTATTATATATTATGGCTACAAATACTAATGTTAGAATGCAAAACGGACATTTTCCAAAATATGGTACTTTTGCATTCTAAAATATAATCACACTTACCTGAAATTTAGAATCCAACACAGACGTATTTTGAATTGTGGCACTTTTTCATGCAACCGACGTGCGTTTGTGTTGAATCTCCGGGCGCAACTAATAAAATGGCGGTTTTGCACTGACATTACCTGTCAAAGTGAGCTAATGTAAAAAGGGCGGTAAGTTAGTGCAGCCATAATATAAGCAAAAATGATGGGAGTTTTTTTTTCACTATAAAATATAGTCGGTTCTGGTGTCATTTTTGCAATAAAACGATTTTCACTTTTTTTTTAATTGTGGCCCTTTTGTATTCAAGGAGCGATTTGCGCAAGCCAAATATGAATCTTATACAATAATTTTGGAGACGCTCAAGTTTATTTAGCTGGTCTTCATTGAGGTCAAGATAGCAGATATCTGCGTAGTCTAAAATGGGAAGAAGAAGAGATTGTGCAAGCGCAATTTTAGTAGCAGTGGGTAAAAAGTTTCGTAGTCGTCTCAACGATCCACCAGATGCAAACAATTTACTACTGACTGCTTTCAGGTGATGTTCCCAGCTTAACGTGCGATCGAAAATCACGCCAAGATTTTTGACCGATTCGCTGTACGGAATTACTATTCCGTCGAAAACCACTTCTGGAATGGAAGCCCAGTCGACTCTAGAGATCATGTAAGGACTCCCAATCACTATTACTTGCGTTTTGTTGGGGTTAACACTCAATCCAAAAGAGTTGCTCCAGTGAACAATTTGTTGAAGATCAGCATTTACAAGTTCAATGGCAACTTTGAGATCTGAAAGTCGGGCCTGGGAATAAATTTGAAGGTCGTCTGCATAAAGGTGGTAGGAAGAATTAAGGTTTTGAGAGATTGAGTTTATAAAAATAGCAAAAAGAAGAGGTGATAGCACGCCGCCTTGAGGGACACCGGCATTTGTACTACACCAAGACGATAAAACATCGTCGAGGTGAATACGTTGTCGGCGTCCATACAAGTAACTGTGAAACCAATTGATTACCGATGGAGATATGTTAATAGAGCGCAGCGTCGCCAGCAAGATATCGAAATCGACGGCGTTAAATGCATTACTGAAGTCTAGCAGAGCTAGAACAGTAAGCTTGCCGTCGTTCATACCTTTGCGAATGTCGTCGGTGATCTTAACAAGAGCGGATACAGTGCTATGCCCTGGACGGAAACCGGATTGGAAAGGGTTTAAGAGGTCTTGCCTGTTTAGGAATTGGTTAAGCTGTGAGTGGACAAGACGCTCAAGGACTTTGGATAGAAAAGGAAGAATAGATATAGGGCGGTATTCGGAAAAGGAGGTAGGATTAGGTTTCTTCGGCAAAGGAATTAAATGTGCATCTTTCCAAATTGTCGGAAAAACACCACATGTGATGGATTTATTGAAGATTGCACATAGGACAGGAAGGATGACGTCAAGGATGGGCAATAACATGTTCCTACTGATACTATCACCGCCAACAGCGTTGGAAGAGATCGACACGACACTCTTCTTAACATCACTTTCAGTGAATCGATTGAATGTAAATTGAGAGTAGTCAGGAGATGGGATGGCAGAAAGATTATTTATAGTAGAATTTTTTATCGCTTCCGATATAGTGGCGGCAGAGGAAAAATGTTGATTGAGGGCATCTAAGTCTAATTTATTAGGGGTAGAATTTGGACGTGATTTGCCGACTCCCATAGACTTTAGAAATTTCCAGACTTTGGCTGGATTCTCATTATGAACAGATTTGTGAACATGTCGGCGCATTGCATCTCTACACACCTTATTGCAGCGATTTCGGGCCTGAACATATTTGTCTTTATTAACCTCTGTAGGACGCGACTTATAACGCGATTTAGATGCCGCCTTTTTGTGCATTAGTAACTTAATTTCATCATCGGTTGAGCCAAGGGGCAGGGAGATGTTTGATCTTGATTTTACGTAGAGGTGCGTGAGTATCATACAGTTCAATAACAAGCTTATTAAAAATGGCAACTTGTTCATCCACCGAAACAGCGTCAACAACGGGGCCCCAATCAATTCGTTTGGCGTCTGTGAGAAGTGATTCATGATCCATACTACTAAAATTGCGATGCATGACGATTTTCGGTTTAGATTTAGGGGACGAATTTTATACGAAAGGAATATTAAATCATGGTATGAAAACTCATCAGCAGAGTGCTGACCATGTGAAGCAATGTTGTTAGGGGAAGAGACTAGCATCAAATCTAGTAAAGATGGAGTACTATTAGGAAATGATGAGTAGAGTTGAGAGGAAGAATGAGTAAGTTGTAAGATTTAGCGATAGATTGGAGTGAAGAAGAGCGAATATCTTTTTAAGCAGGCAAGTATTGAAGTCACCCATTATAATGGAGTGATTGTAAGAAGGTAAAGGTTAAGTAAAAGATTATCAAATGAAGAAAAATAGTTGACGTTTTTAGAGGGCTATAGTAGACTCCGAGTAGAACTTTAATATGCGAAAGAAGAACTTCAATAAGAAGATGCTCGCCCGAAGAAACTGGGGGCGGTTGTGGCGATTTGCTCAAAATTGAGAAAGGAATATTATCCTTAAGGTAAATAGCCACACCACCACCAGTACGGCCGACGCGATCATTCCTTATGAGTGTGAAACCGGGGAGAGAATAAGAGGTCGAAGGAAGGCAAGGTCGAAGCCAGGTTTCGGAGACTAAAATAGCATGGAGGTTATTATGATCAAGGGACGCCAACATTTCAGGATAAGAAGCCGGAATGCTCTGCGCGTTAATATGAACTACGTTGAAATTTTTAGGCACACCTGAAAAGTGTTTTCCAGAAAAGCAGATAATGGTTCAACACTATTGCAGCTTAGAACACTGGCTGTTGAACTGGATGAAGCTGAAAAATATTCGTCATTACTATCACAGTCATCATCACTGAATATATTTATCATGACACTATAAACAATATAATTTATGAATTGTAATAAAAATAAATAATGTATATGTATATAAAAGAAAATATATAAACAAATGTAAATGTTCTAAAATATATATATATAAATGTATAAGTATATAAATAATAAATAAAAAACTTTGGTAATCCTAATTTTACCACCTGTCGGGTTGTGCGGGAACGAGATTGCTTTGATATTTCACATCACTTTTGAATCATGAAAACATGATACATATAAAAACAACTATAATATCGGCTGTAATAATTACGGTAATTAGGAATTATTATGGCAGGGACTTTATCAGTTAGTTATAAACGCATGACACTGGCGAAATTGCGGTGATGCAACCAAGCCTTAAGAAAAAGCTGAACGATGGATATGTTAGTTGTCAAAGCCCGGATCATAACAATTTACCTTAAATATTACATTATAATAATTTTAAGTGAGTCTAAAATTTGTAAAATAATGGAGTTGTACCAGTGTAATATATAGTGCACGTTCTAATAAAACAATTTAACAATAATTTGGAAGAAATGAGGCAAAAACCGAATAAGATAATACTTGCACAAACCCTAGCACTAAATAAGAAAGTAAATAAAAAATAAAAGCACTATACTACTAACATACAAGATTGCTACTTTTGTGGGACTCTTCGTGTGGCTTTTGACGCCTTCTTCACTGCCTCTGTCTCGGGTTTCTTTAGCTGGGTCGGAGCCGGCGTCTGGAGTTTATCAAGTTCCGATTGATTGGTTATAAGATGGCGTTTGCCATCCGAGCCAAGCACGACCACGATGCCGTCCTTCGTCCAACACTTCCCGATGCCGAAGCGCTTGCGGGCCAACATAAACGTTTCATGACGGGGCCGCGTCAAAAATTCAGAAAGTGTAACCCCAGAGTCTTTGAGTGCAGTTTTCGCATACCATATTTGCTGACGAACGACCATGTCACGAACCTTAAGGAGAATGGGCCTGGTTTTACCTGGAGCAGGAGACCGACCCATGCGATGACATCTATTTACATCGACAACAGTGAAATTGGGAATCTTCAGCCGCTCTGAAACCTTCACAATTGTGGCTGCCGTATCCTCACTTTTGACCTCCGGGATTCCGTGGAAAAGTAGAATTTTGCGCCTTGCGCGCATCTCCTGATTGTCTGCATCAGACGCAAGAAGTGAAACTTGGTCCTGCAAGGACTTCAGTGCTTGTAAGATGAAGGACCGGAAAGACAAGAACTCTTCAGCCAATGATGATGTTGGCTTGGAAGCTGAAGGTGAGGACTGCAGCTGTCCCTGGAAGCGTCCATACGCTGCACGAACAAGGCCTGTAGTTTTTCCTGGGACTCCAATATAGCCTCCATTTTGTGTTAGTTATTAGTGTAGATGTGGCTTATGTTGAGTGTTTACAAAAAACTAATTGTAACTGTGCACTTGAAGGATAAAAACACACACCCCGACAGGTATTTAAACACTGTTTATCAAGGTTATGTATGACGCAGCTGATCTGGAAGTTGTCAATTTACTATAGATACTCAATTTCAAAAGTGAAATGAAACAGATAAAACAAAATTCAAAAATTTAGATTCCTGAAAGTATCAATTTTAAAGATTTTAATCAATGTTTGTATGAATTTTTCAGTGACTGGGAGTGATAAAACGAAAATTTTCCGCCCGAATTCATGAAGAGTACATCCTTAAACACAAGAATATCACAATACATTCGTCTCCAGATCAAAATGAAGCAGCGGTCAGGTCGTCCGTCGTATGTGAGTATAAAACACAAAAATTTTCGTTTTCGTCAGTTTTCTCGGGAACTACTGGGCCGATTTAAATGCAACAAACGCCAAAGAACCGCGGTCGCCCGGGGCACGCGCCGACCGGAGATGATACTTCTCGAGTGTAAGAGTCCCACACAAAAATTGGGTTTGTGTGGGATATCTTAGTTTCCACCTACCGGATCGACGCTGTGTCTCCAGGCTTGCAAATATCTTAAACAAGTACAAAAACACCTTGTTATTATGTTTTCAAGCTAATTACCTGTAGTTTTAATTGAATTTTCACAAATTTTTAACAAAATAATAATTTTCAAAAGTACTTGTTATCTATAGAAAATTCGCGTCGAATGAGGTTATGTATGACGCAGCTGATCTGAAGTTGTCAATTTACTATAGATACTCAATTTCAAAAGTGAAATGAAACAGATAAAACAAAATTCAAAATTTAGATTCCTGAAAGTATCAATTTTAAAGATTTTAATCAATGTTTGTATGAATTTTTCAGTGACTGGGAGTGATAAAACGAAAATTTTCCGCCCGAATTCATGAAGAGTACATCCTTAAACACAAGAATATCACAATACATTCGTCTCCAGATCAAAATGAAGCAGCGGTCAGGTCGTCCGTCGTATGTGAGTATAAAACACACAAAAATTTTTTCGTTTTCGTCAGTTTTCTCGGGAACTACTGGGCCGATTTAAATGCAACAAACGCCAAAGAACCGCGGTCGCCCGGGGCACGCGCCGACCGGAGATGATACTTCTCGAGTGTAGAGTCCCACACAAAAATTGGGTTTGTGTGGATATCTTAGTTTCCACCTACCGGATCGACGCTGTGTCTCCAGGCTTGCAAATATCTTAAACAAGTACAAAAACACCTTGTTATTATGTTTTCAAGCTAATTACCTGTAGTTTTAATTGAATTTTCACAAATTTTAACAAAATAATAATTTTCAAAAGTACTTGTTATCTATAGAAAAAAATTCGCGTCGAATGAGGTTATGTATGACGCAGCTGATCTGGAAGTTGTCAATTTACTATAGATACTCAATTTCAAAAGTGAAATGAAACAGATAAAACAAAATTCAAAAATTTAGATTCCTGAAAGTATCAATTTTAAAGATTTTAATCAATGTTTGTATGAATTTTTCAGTGACTGGGAGTGATAAAACGAAAATTTTCCGCCCGAATTCATGAAGAGTACATCCTTAAACACAAGAATATCACAATACATTCGTCTCCAGATCAAAATGAAGCGGTCAGGTCGTCCGTCCGTCGTATGTGAGTATAAAACACACAAAAATTTTCGTTTTCGTCAGTTTTCTCGGGAACTACTGGGCCGATTTAAATGCAACAAACGCCAAAAGAACCGCGGTCGCCCGGGGCACGCGCCGACCGGAGATGATACTTCTCGAGTGTAAGAGTCCCACACAAAAATTGGGTTTGTGTGGGATATCTTAGTTTCCACCTACCGGATCGACGCTGTGTCTCCAGGCTTGCAAATATCTTAAACAAGTACAAAAACACCTTGTTATTATGTTTTCAAGCTAATTACCTGTAGTTTTAATTGAATTTTCACAAATTTTTAACAAAATAATAATTTTCAAAAGTACTTGTTATCTATAGAAAAATTCGCGTCGAATGAGGTTATGTATGACGCAGCTGATCTGGAAGTTGTCAATTTACTATAGATACTCAATTTCAAAAGTGAAATGAAACAGATAAAACAAAATTCAAAAATTTAGATTCCTGAAAGTATCAATTTTAAAGATTTTAAAGATTTTAATCAATGTTTGTATGAATTTTTCAGTGACTGGGAGTGATAAAACGAAAATTTTCCGCCCGAATTCATGAAGAGTACATCCTTAAACACAAGAATATCACAATACATTCGTCTCCAGATCAAAATGAAGCGCGGTCAGGTCGTCCGTCGTATGTGAGTATAAAACACACAAAAATTTTCGTTTTCGTCAGTTTTCTCGGGAACTACTGGGCCGATTTAAATGCAACAAACGCCAAAGAACCGCGGTCGCCCGGGGCACGCGCCGACCGGAGATGATACTTCTCGAGTGTAAGAGTCCCACACAAAAAAATTGGGTTTGTGTGGGATATCTTAGTTTCCACCTACCGGATCGACGCTGTGTCTCCAGTGTCTCCAGGCTTGCAAATATCTTAAACAAGTACAAAAACACCTTGTTATTATGTTTTCAAGCTAATTACCTGTAGTTTTAATTGAATTTTCACAAATTTTAACAAAATAATAATTTTCAAAAGTACTTGTTATCTATAGAAAAATTCGCGTCGAATGAGGTTATGTATGACGCAGCTGATCTGGAAGTTGTCAATTTACTATAGATACTCAATTTCAAAAGTGAAATGAAACAGATAAAACAAAATTCAAAATTTTAGATTCCTGAAAGTATCAATTTTAAAGATTTTAATCAATGTTTGTATGAATTTTTCAGTGACTGGGAGTGATAAAACGAAAATTTTCCGCCCGAATTCATGAAGAGTACATCCTTAAACACAAGAATATCACAATACATTCGTCTCCAGATCAAAATGAAGCGGTCAGGTCAGGTCGTCCGTCGTATGTGAGTATAAAACACACAAAAAAATTTCGTTTTCGTCAGTTTTCTCGGGAACTACGGGCCGATTTAAATGCAACAAACGCCAAAAGAACCGCGGTCGCCCGGGGCACGCGCCGACCGGAGATGATACTTCTCGAGTGTAAGAGTCCCACACAAAATTGGGTTTGTGTGGGATATCTTAGTTTCCACCTACCGGATCGACGCTGTGTCTCCAGGCTTGCAAATATCTTAAACAAGTACAAAAACACCTTGTTATTATGTTTTTTCAAGCTAATTACCTGTAGTTTTAATTGAATTTTCACAAATTTTTAACAAAATAATAATTTTCAAAAAGTACTTGTTATCTATAGAAAAATTCGCGTCGAATGAGGTTATGTATGACGCAGCTGATCTGGAAGTTGTCAATTTACTATAGATACTCAATTTCAAAAGTGAAATGAAACAGATAAAACAAAATTCAAAAATTTAGATTCCTGAAAGTATCAATTTTAAAGATTTTAATCAATGTTTGTATGAATTTTTCAGTGACTGGGAGTGATAAAACGAAAATTTTCCGCCCGAATTCATGAAAGAGTACATCCTTAAACACAAGAATATCACAATACATTCGTCTCCAGATCAAAATGAAGCAGCGGTCAGGTCGTCCGTCGTATGTGAGTATAAAACACACAAAAATTTTCGTTTTCGTCAGTTTTCTCGGGAACTACTGGGCCGATTTAAATGCAACAAACGCCAAAAGAACCGCGGTCGCCCGGGGCACGCGCCGACCGGAGATGATACTTCTCGAGTGTAGAGTCCCACACAAAATTGGGTTTGTGTGGGATATCTTAGTTTCCACCTACCGGATCGACGCTGTGTCTCCAGGCTTGCAAATATCTTAAACAAGTACAAAAACACCTTGTTATTATGTTTTCAAGCTAATTACCTGTAGTTTTAATTGAATTTTCACAAATTTTTAACAAAATAATAATTTTCAAAAGTACTTGTTATCTATAGAAAAATTCGCGTCGAATGAGGTTATGTATGACGCAGCTGATCTGGAAGTTGTCAATTTACTATAGATACTCATATTTCAAAAGTGAAATGAAACAGATAAAACAAAATTCAAAAATTTAGATTCCTGAAAGTATCAATTTTAAAGATTTTTTAATCAATGTTTGTATGAATTTTTTTCAGTGACTGGGAGTGATAAAACGAAAATTTTCCGCCCGAATTCATGAAGAGTACATCCTTAAACACAAGAATATCACAATACATTCGTCTCCAGATCAAAATGAAGCAGGGTCAGGTCGTCCGTCGTATGTGAGTATAAAACACACAAAAATTTTCGTTTTCGTCAGTTTTCTCGGGAACTACTGGGCCGATTTAAATGCAACAAACGCCAAAGAACCGCGGTCGCCCGGGGCACGCGCCGACCGGAGATGATACTTCTCGAGTGTAAGAGTCCCACACAAAAAAATTGGTTTTGTGTGGGATATCTTAGTTTCCACCTACCGGATCGACGCTGTGTCTCCAGGCTTGCAAATATCTTAAACAAGTACAAAAACACCTTGTTATTATGTTTTCAAGCTAATTACCTGTAGTTTTAATTGAATTTTCACAAATTTTTAACAAAATAATAATTTTCAAAAAAGTACTTGTTATCTATAGAAAATTCGCGTCGAATGAGGTTATGTATGACGCAGCTGATCTGGAAGTTGTCAATTTACTATAGATACTCAATTTCAAAAGTGAAATGAAACAGATAAAACAAAATTCAAAAATTTAGATTCCTGAAAGTATCAATTTTAAAGATTTTAATCAATGTTTGTATGAATTTTTCAGTGACTGGGAGTGATAAAAAACGAAAATTTTCCGCCCGAATTCATGAAGAGTACATCCTTAAACACAAGAATATCACAATACATTCGTCTCCAGATCAAAATGAAGCGGTCAGGTCGTCCGTCGTATGTGAGTATAAAACACACAAAAATTTTCATTTTCGTTTTCGTCAGTTTTCTCGGGAACTACTGGGCCGATTTAAATGCAACAAACGCCAAAAGAACCGCGGTCGCCCGGGGCACGCGCCGACCGGAGATGATATGATACTTCTCGAGTGTAAGAGTCCCACACAAAAATGGGTTTGTGTGGGATATCTTAGTTTCCACCTACCGGATCGACGCTGTGTCTCCAGGCTTGCAAATATCTTAAACAAGTACAAAAACACCTTGTTATTATGTTTTCAAGCTAATTACCTGTAGTTTTAATTGAATTTTCACAAATTTTTAACAAAATAATAATTTTCAAAAGTACTTGTTATCTATAGAAAAATTCGTCGAATGAGGTTATGTATGACGCAGCTGATCTGGAGTTGTCAATTTACTATAGATACTCAATTTCAAAAGTGAAATGAAACAGATAAAACAAAATTCAAAATTTAGATTCCTGAAAGTATCAATTTTAAAGATTTTAATCAATGTTTGTATGAATTTTTCAGTGACTGGGAGTGATAAAACGAAAATTTTCCGCCCGAATTCATGAAGAGTACATCCTTAAACACAAGAATATCACAATACATTCGTCTCCAGATCAAAATGAAGCGGTCAGGTCGTCCGTCGTATGTGAGTATAAAACACACAAAAATTTTCGTTTTCGTCAGTTTTCTCGGGAACTACTGGGCCGATTTAAATGCAACAAACGCCAAAGAACCGCGGTCGCCCGGGGCACGCGCCGACCGGAGATGATACTTCTCGAGTAAGAGTCCCACACAAAAATTGGGTTTGTGTGGGATATCTTAGTTTCCACCTACCGGATCGACGCTGTGTCTCCAGGCTTGCAAATATCTTAAACAAGTACAAAAACACCTTGTTATTATGTTTTCAAGCTAATTACCTGTAGTTTTAATTGAATTTTCACAAATTTTAACAAAATAATAATTTTCAAAAAAGTACTTGTTATCTATAGAAAAATTCGCGTCGAATGAGGTTATGTATGACGCAGCTGATCTGGAAGTTGTCAATTTACTATAGATACTCAATTTCAAAAGTGAAATGAAACAGATAAAACAAAATTCAAAAAATTTAGATTCCTGAAAGTATCAATTTTAAAGATTTTAATCAATGTTTGTATGAATTTTTCAGTGACTGGGAGTGATAAAACGAAAATTTTCCGCCCGAATTCATGAAGAGTACATCCTTAAACACAAGAATATCACAATACATTCGTCTCTCAGATCAAAATGAAGCGGTCAGGTCGTCCGTCGTATGTGAGTATAAAACACACAAAAATTTTCGTTTTCGTCAGTTTTCTCGGGAACTACTGGGCCGATTTAAATGCAACAAACGCCAAAGAACCGCGGTCGCCCGGGGCACGCGCCGACCGGAGATGATACTTCTCGAGTGTAAGAGTCCCACACAAAAATTGGGTTTGTGTGGGATATCTTAGTTTCCACCTACCGGATCGACGCTGTGTCTCCAGGCTTGCAAATATCTTAAACAAGTACAAAAACACCTTGTTATTATGTTTTCAAGCTAATTACCTGTAGTTTTAATTGAATTTTCACAAATTTTTAACAAAATAATAATTTTCAAAAGTACTTGTTATCTATAGAAAAAAATTCGCGTCGAATGAGGTTATGTATGACGCAGCTGATCTGGAAGTTGTCAATTTACTATAGATACTCAATTTCAAAAGTGAAATGAAACAGATAAAACAAAATTCAAAAATTTAGATTCCTGAAAGTATCAATTTTAAAGATTTTAATCAATGTTTGTATGAATTTTTCAGTGACTGGGAGTGATAAAACGAAAATTTTCCGCCCGAATTCATGAAGAGTACATCCTTAAACACAAGAATATCACAATACATTCGTCTCCAGATCAAAATGAAGCGGGTCAGGTCGTCCGTCGTATGTGAGTATAAAACACACAAAAATTTTCGTTTTCGTCAGTTTTCTCGGGAACTACTGGGCCGATTTAAATGCAACAAACGCCAAAAGAACCGCGGTCGCCCGGGGCACGCGCCGACCGGAGATGATACTTCTCGAGTGTAGAGTCCCACACAAAAATTGGGTTTGTGTGGGATATCTTAGTTTCCACCTACCGGATCGACGCTGTGTCTCCAGGCTTGCAAATATCTTAAACAAGTACAAAAACACCTTGTTATTATGTTTTCAAGCTAATTACCTGTAGTTTTAATTGAATTTTCACAAATTTTTAACAAAATAATAATTTTCAAAAGTACTTGTTATCTATAGAAAAATTCGCGTCGAATGAGGTTATGTATGACGCAGCTGATCTGGAAGTTGTCAATTTACTATAGATACTCAATTTCAAAAGTGAAATGAAACAGATAAAACAAAATTCAAAAATTTAGATTCCTGAAAGTATCAATTTTAAAGATTTTAATCAATGTTTGTATGAATTTTTCAGTGACTGGGAGTGATAAAACGAAAATTTTCCGCCCGAATTCATGAAGAGTACATCCTTAAACACAAGAATATCACAATACATTCGTCTCCAGATCAAAATGAAGCGGTCAGGTCGTCCGTCGTATGTGAGTATAAAACACACAAAAATTTTCGTTTTCGTCAGTTTTCTCGGGAACTACTGGGCCGATTTAAATGCAACAAACGCCAAAAGAACCGCGGTCGCCCGGGGCACGCGCCGACCGGAGATGATACTTCTCGAGTGTAAGAGTCCCACACAAAAATTGGGTTTGTGTGGGATATCTTAGTTTCCACCTACCGGATCGACGCTGTGTCTCCAGGCTTGCAAATATCTTAAACAAGTACAAAAACACCTTGTTATTATGTTTTCAAGCTAATTACCTGTAGTTTTAATTGAATTTTCACAAATTTTTAACAAAATAATAATTTTCAAAAGTACTTGTTATCTATAGAAAAATTCGTCGAATGAGGTTATGTATGACGCAGCTGATCTGGAAGTTGTCAATTTACTATAGATACTCAATTTCAAAAGTGAAATGAAACAGATAAAACAAAATTCAAAAATTTAGATTCCTGAAAGTATCAATTTTAAAGATTTTAATCAATGTTTGTATGAATTTTTCAGTGACTGGGAGTGATAAAACGAAAATTTTCCGCCCGAATTCATGAAGAGTACATCCTTAAACACAAGAATATCACAATACATTCGTCTCCAGATCAAAATGAAGCGGTCAGGTCGTCCGTCGTATGTGAGTATAAAACACACAAAAATTTTCGTTTTCGTCAGTTTTCTCGGGAACTACTGGGCCGATTTAAATGCAACAAACGCCAAAAGAACCGCGGTCGCCCGGGGCACGCGCCGACCGGAGATGATACTTCTCGAGTGTAAGAGTCCCACACAAAAATGGGTTTGTGTGGGATATCTTAGTTTCCACCTACCGGATCGACGCTGTGTCTCCAGGCTTGCAAATATCTTAAACAAGTACAAAAACACCTTGTTATTATGTTTTCAAGCTAATTACCTGTAGTTTTAATTGAATTTTCACAAATTTTTAACAAAATAATAATTTTCAAAAGTACTTGTTATCTATAGAAAAATTCGCGTCGAATGAGGTTATGTATGACGCAGCTGATCTGGAAGTTGTCAATTTACTATAGATACTCAATTTCAAAAGTGTGAAATGAAACAGATAAAACAAAATTCAAAAATTTAGATTCCTGAAAGTATCAATTTTAAAGATTTTAATCAATGTTTGTATGAATTTTTCAGTGACTGGGAGTGATAAAACGAAAATTTTCCGCCCGAATTCATGAAGAGTACATCCTTAAACACAAGAATATCACAATACATTCGTCTCCAGATCAAAATGAAGCAGCGGTCAGGTCGTCCGTCGTATGTGAGTATAAAACACACAAAAATTTTCGTTTTCGTCAGTTTTCTCGGGAACTACTGGGCCGATTTAAATGCAACAAACGCCAAAGAACCGCGGTCGCCCGGGGCACGCGCCGACCGGAGATGATACTTCTCGAGTGTAGAGTCCCACACAAAAAATTGGGTTTGTGTGGGATATCTTAGTTTCCACCTACCGGATCGACGCTGTGTCTCCAGGCTTGCAAATATCTTAAACAAGTACAAAAACACCTTGTTATTATGTTTTCAAGCTAATTACCTACCTGTAGTTTTTAATTGAATTTTCACAAATTTTTAATTTTTTCAAATTTTTAACAAAATAATAATTTTCAAAAGTACTTGTTATCTATAGAAAAATTCGCGTCGAATGAGGTTATGTATGACGCAGCTGATCTGGAAGTTGTCAATTTACTATAGATACTCAATTTCAAAAGTGAAATGAAACAGATAAAACAAAATTCAAAAATTTAGATTCCTGAAAGTATCAATTTTAAAGATTTTAATCAATGTTTGTATGAATTTTTCAGTGACTGGGAGTGATAAAACGAAAATTTTCCGCCCGAATTCATGAAGAGTACATCCTTAAACACAAGAATATCACAATACATTCGTCTCCAGATCAAAATGAAGCGGTCAGGTCGTCCGTCCGTCGTGTGTGTAGTATAAAACACACAAAAAATTTTTTCGTTTTCGTCAGTTTTCTCGGGAACTACTGGGCCGATTTAAATGCAACAAACGCCAAAGAACCGCGGTCGCCCGGGGCACGCGCCGACCGGAGATGATACTTCTCGAGTGTAAGAGTCCCACACAAAAATTGGGTTTGTGTGGGATATCTTAGTTTCCACCTACCGGATCGACGCTGTGTCTCCAGGCTTGCAAATATCTTAAACAAGTACAAAAACACCTTGTTATTATGTTTTCAAGCTAATTACCTGTAGTTTTAATTGAATTTTCACAAATTTTAACAAAATAATAATTTTCAAAAGTACTTGTTATCTATAGAAAAATTCGCGTCGAATGAGGTTATGTATGACGCAGCTGATCTGGAAGTTGTCAATTTACTATAGATACTCAATTTCAAAAGTGAAATGAAACAGATAAAACAAAATTCAAAAATTTAGATTCCTGAAAGTATCAATTTTAAAGATTTTAATCAATGTTTGTATGAATTTTTCAGTGACTGG